>JAMKCH010015786.1:0-223327 GCA_023653785.1 Ophioderma brevispina
CTCTATCAAACATAATACCCTTGAACATACGCGCCATGGCTACACAGCTATGCGCTCTGTAGCCATGCGCACCGATACACTCTAATATCAAAACAGCCCTATTATAATTATTATACGCCCCAAAACCATTGCACTCCTGGATAATGTTTTTAACTTGGGTTGTTTGCCTAATTTCTGTGTAGCGAACTCTTGCCTATTAACGTGAGATGAAGCATTTTCTATTCCATTGCTCTGTAATCAATTTATGTTCCATCTCCTTAGTGGTTGACCATGTCTCAGCTCCATAAATCATGGTTATCAGCACACATACTGATCATACACTCTCCGCCTTAGGGACATATATTCTTATCAGTCAAGTTTATGTGCATTCCTAAGCATCTCCACCCTGCCTTTATTCGATTCGGGCGAAGACCTCCTGAGCTTTGTTGGTGTCCATTTTCAGTGTTTGTCCCAGGTATTTATAGCTTCCAACTTTCTCGATTGGATGATCCGCTACTGTAATCGTGCCGTTTGTCTCATAATTGGTCATGAACTTTGTTTTACCTTTATGCATCTGTAATTGAACCTGTTTACTTTCTGTATTCAAGTTATTCAGCTGAATTTCCAAATCCTTTACAGAGGTAGTTGTCAAAGCGACGTCTTCTGCAAATCTTAGGTCTGTTAACATCTCTCATTCAATGTTAATTCCATTTTCTTGTAGGTTGGATTTCTTGAATATTTCTTCTACTGCTGCTGTGGATATCTTCGGAGATAATGTATCTCCCTGCCTAAACCCTCGCCCTTTCACCTCTTTGGAGACATCATTATCTATATATTCTATCTATGACGTCAGTATAAATGTCATAATAAGTATGGCTATATATCTTTCCTGTACTCCAGTCTTTCTCAGTCTTCCCGCCTTTTAAAACAATGCCAAATGAGGAATGCACAATTCAGTAATTTACACTTATCTTCAAGGCCAACCCAAGGAGACCAGTCGCCAACACTATGAGCGAGTAAAATCTCAAATCTCTTGGCACAGTTTACATTCACCAATGTATTTAGAAAATACACCCCCTGGTTTTGGGTATGATATATGATATCCAGATCACACAAGGTCAGTTCATGTCAATGTATGTACAAGTACAACCCACTGAACTGTGTCCTTGGTGGATGAGCGTATAATAACTCAAAGTGTAATCGGCTCATAAACAAACCTTGTAAACAGATGTCACATCGTCTACAGAGAAGCCCCCGACTTGACCCCATCCCAGGTATGCATAAGACCGAACCATAAGTTTAACCTGGGATTGTTCAAGTTTTTAGTGTAAGTATTGTTGCTGTTCCGTTCTGAAGATAACGGTATCAAAATGAATACAAAAGCTAAATGAACACGCCCAAGCCCATTTATTTCAATATTGATATATTCAATTATTAACAACTAATCTATTTTGATTATAGGTTATGTCGCCGATTATCTTCAGGAATTAGCGACAAGTCTTATCACGAATGCTCAATGTAACGAACCCTACGGACACCTCACAGACAACATGATATGTTCCAGTACTGGAGCTACCAGTGGATCATGCCAGGTAGGAAAACAAAATCATGCAATTTGCTGTTTATTTAAGGCACTAGGGTTAAATACATAAAGGGGGCATAAAGGTCAATAACCTTATATTGACCTTTGCCTATTTAGCTCTGTACACTTACATTGCATAGTGCAGACAATAAAGGACATCGCCGGATAAGGAATGAATGACGCCCTCTATAGTTTTCATGAGAATGGATGAACTTGAAACGTTTTGCATAATAAAGCGACATGCTCAAAGTTTACCTTTTGCTGGTTTTCAAAAAATCTCACTTTACATAAATTCCCTAAAGTCGGTCTTATGTAAATTTATAATACAGGTCCAATGGACAATTAAAATTATGAAGCCTTTCCACCCCAAGAACCACAATGCCGCGTTGCAAGGATGTGCGCTATATTATTTAGCAACATATATGTGAGTGGCGTTCTGGTTCTTGGGGTGGAAAGACCTAATTTTTGCATTTTTGTTTTCTGGGGGGCCGGAACACTAAATGGAATTGCCAAAAACAACGAACTTTCTACATTACAAACCATACCATATCATTATATGGTAAGGCATGCTAATCTACCAAGGGCTCTGTTCAGTGGCCTTGGATGAGCACAGGTTAACAACTGACCATGCACGTCCTGGGTATCATAAATCATACTAAAATACAGGGGATGTATTTGCTCAATACATTGGTGAATGAAAGCTATTGAACTGCGCCATGGGAATTGTAATTTTATTAGCTCATAGTGTAGTTAACTTGCTCATGATATAAATAGCGCGGTCATGGGCCATTGTGTTGTATTCCAGAGTCTGCTTGGTGTGAAGACGGTTATATAATCCAAATCTTAGCAGCATAAGCTGTATAGGTATTTGGGTATTGTTATAAAGGGCTGCCTCATGTAGCCTCTTTGTAGCTTATGAAGGACAAAAGGTCTATCTATAGGCGTCACTTACAAGCTCCATGACAAAGGGCAGCTATGCAACATCTTCCTGTTTCTTCATATAAGTAATCAATGGTCATTGAGCAAGCAATGCCCCTGAAGTTTCTCAGATTTTTCTCATTTTTTCTTGATACAAGCGTATTTTTGGGATAAAAAACACCTTGCGTACATGATAAAGTAGTTGTCAAACACCAACTCAAAATTGATGGTGAAATATAACTATTATGATTATAGAGGGCCTCCTTCTCTCCTTATCCGCCGATGTCCTTTTACAATTCTTGTCACAGAGAAATAATTTAGTATTTTGAAAATTTAAGCTCCCTGCTAAAGATTTGCTACATAATTTGCTCTACGTTTCAAAACAATAGTACCACATTTATTTTCTTTGTCATATGCCCTCCTTTTTCTCCATGTTGAAATGTTGGATTTATTTTTTATGATCCAAAATCACTTGAGTTAGAGCATGATATTAATTACGATTTTTGCACTTACGTGCATATTTCCGGGTTTTTTTTTTTACTGAATCCGAGTTAGCCACAAAATGCACAAATCAATTGCAAATTACACATGCCAATATCCCAAGGTCATTTTATCATGATCAGTTTGAGAAATCATTGTTATTATAATTATTATCATGTACATTAAGGCAAATTCCACCTTTGTTATGCATAGGAAGTGGCCTTAAGGTGGATATGTTTCGCCCAAATGCAACCCTTTGCCTAAATAAATAGCTCTATGGTAATATCGCGCTTAATTGATAAGCGAATAAATGAATACTTAAGCAAATTTATGCAATTTTTTTTGAAATTTTGTACGCTGAACTGTTTGCTATAAACAACCCATCATACAACTCATTGTATCATGCATATGTAAGTTTTTGCCTTATTGCATTATTATTGTTATTATTATTATTATGTGAGTACTACCAGGTGCACGAAGCTATTCATCAATGTACTATATTACTGCTGCTCTGTCCCCAACTAATTTAAAATCTTCGCTTAAAGGCAGAACTATTTAAACCACTGTCGTCAACTTTTACGCAGTAGCAGGCAAAACAATAGCATTGGCAATCAAAACATGACAAATGCTATACAAATCGGCCCATGACCCGACATGTACCGTTAAGCATAGCAAGAGCTGCACGAAGCGGTAAAGCCTTTTGGGTTTTACCACTCTCAATGGCTCTCCTCTATATATATTGTGCCAGCCATAAAAAGGGCTAATTTAGGATATTTTTTGAATTCTGTTTTTTAAACATCAATTGGTGTAAGGTGGTCTAATACTTTGCCTATTTAAAGGGATACGGGGAGATTTTGCTTTCATTTAAAAATTAGAATTTTGCATGTTTGTAATTGTTATCAGTGCTCATAACCTACACCTGGGTTTAGTATGCCAAGACCAATGCCATTATGCAAGCCAACAATGATTTAGTATTTTGTCTTCTGCATGACCATGCATACCTTTTCTTGTTCTATTTTTCTTGTGATCCCTTGCATGACCCTAAGGCCAAAAATGTTTGTTTGTCCATAGAGGCTCTCGAAACAGTAGGGTCGGTAGGTCGGTGATTTTTTTTAATATTGTACTTGAAACTCAATTTAAAGAATGGTAATAAATCAAAACACAACAATTTTACTGTTTGAACTCTTTTATTCAATAGCCAGCGATTCAAACAACTATTCCAACTCTGGGCAACATGCTACATGCCGATTTTGAAGTGCTGATTCCCATAGGCCGTGCCGCCATTTCCGCCATGTAAACTGGCACAAAAATGCGTCATATTTTACCTGAAGTGATATAGCAGGAGACTGGAATGGTAACCAATAGTTAGGAAATAACATGTGCAATTTGGAATGTCTATTCGTTTCACTTATAAGCCAGAAAAAATCCAATGAAATAACCCAAGGCTGTCAAAAACTAAAGCCCGTAATTGAATTGAAGTTTGTTTTCACCTCCTAGAAACTAAGATTTTGTTTGGGATTTTGCGCGCCGTGAATTGACTCAGCGAAACGAGGACCAAATAATGGCTAAGCATCGGCAAGGGATCTGATGAGTAGACAGTCCTATAGTGTTTAACAGCATTTTAGCTCCATGTTGTACTTGCACATTCAATGCATTCAACCGACGGTCGATACGATCGGCCATTTTGAGAGTGGTGTGAAGAATTTATAACGTTCGGTTTACGTTCAAAGCCGGCTAAACTAGGGACGGCTTTCCTTAGTATTTTCCTAACAAGGTATTCATCATCACCTTTTGTATCAACTGTTTTGAAGGGAATGAATGGCAATAATAAGTTTGGATAATATTTGTAAATTGTGCTATTGAACACATTTCTAACTCGGCAATATACTAAATCTCAAACCATCCAATTATTACGTGTAATTAAATGAAAAACTTCATAGATTCATTCATTGTAAGGTCATGGAAACCAATACAGCAACAGTGGCGTAACCAGGCGGTGGGGGGGGGGGGGCACAGTGCCCCCCTGACGACTTTGGCCGGGAAAAAATTGCCAAAAGCATGCTAAATCAGCCGTTTTTTTTTTTAGCCCGCTGACCGTTTTTGACCCCCCTGGAGGAAAAATTTCACCAGACGGGAGAATTTTCCCTCTCCGAGAGCGGGCCGGCAGACCCGTTACTGACGCACTGACAGCAACATCACAACAACAAATACTAAATGTTGGAACTGAAGTTTTCCAATAATGCTGTAACACCCAATACACATTGGTACAGGTAATATTTCCTAGATTTGTGATATTTATTTTGTAATTAATTTTTTTACCACAAAACATCAGGTTTTGGGGGTAAATATTGAAAAAAATGAAATAAAACAACTGCGTCGGGACCAAGGTACACGGTTTCGGTCGGACGAGGACAAACAATCATTTTTTTGGCCTAAGTAACTCATGACACAAAGCGGTTGAGAGTCAAATATTACTTCTTGTTGATTAAAATATAACGTTATTTTTACTATTGAGAAAAAATATATATCCAAGTAGAGATTTTAGGGATAATGAAATAAACTCAAATATGATTGCTTCTCGTCACTGAAATTATTCATTAACTATTACACGCTTGGTAAGATATGTCACCACGTCGAAGTACTATTCAGCATGCTCCGTAAACAACAAATGTTCAGCAGCGCTATTCTGAAAATCAAAAATCCCATCTTGTAATGATACTATTTTTCTGTGCGCTACCGGACCAGTCCACTTTAAAATGTGATATGATACAATTATGATTTCATATTTCACGTTCTGTGACGGTCAAATTGGCACCTCGTGTAATCTGCGTTTGCTCCGATGACCTGGACGCATGCGTAGATAACATGACACGTCAATTTCACCGTTGCACGAACACACTTCTTGGTATACAATTACAAATGAGGAGCGCCGCTCATTACTGAATGTTGACGTCATATTTGTGATACAGCTTGGTGGATTTCGGAAATTTGCAATGTGTTCAGACGTTCGAGAGACTTCTTAGACTGAAGGTGGTCAAAATTATATGCGCAATGATAATGGGAAAATCCGGTATGGTCTCGGCTATCGGAATGAAAACAGCTTTATCATAAGACTTTCCGTTGTGAGTGTTGGTGTTGTGTTTGTTTGTGTTTTGTTGGTTATTGTTTTTTTGTTGGTGGGTGTGGGTTGAAAAGTAGTCCTAAATAATCGTAGATTATGCGCTATATAAGTACCTAGTGAGATGTCTCTCTTTGTGTTGGTATTACTTAGGTCATTCCTGACCCACAGTGTCATCATTGCAAGGTGACATTACTTTAAGAAGGTGAATGCAAATATGCATGGCTATTTTCCAGCAGTGGAAGCAAGTTTGAATTGGGAAATGCAATGGGAGTATTGATTGCTGTCATAATTATATGCGCGGAGAAACGGTTTTGATAAGAAGGTCAGTTGCGGCGCGGTAAAGCATGGTTTTTGTTTGTTTGCATGAAACGTACAATGTACACACAACGATTTACTACATTCGGTTGTGGGTATATTGCACGCGGTTGCATTTGACTTAGGTCAGGTCAGGAATGTACTACACATGCGCGAATTGCCGTCGGTGACTAGCGTCGGTGACTATCACTAGAATCTTTTATACAGGCTTCAATAGAGAGGTTTGTTTGTGCGTTGCAGAACTATCGTCGTCAAAATCGAAAGCTCGCTGTTATTGGTAACGTGAACGCACCGTCAATCCCCGGTAGCTAATTAATTTAGTATTAAAGAATTTTCACTGTTTGAAATCATTTCAAATGATTGTCAATCTATTTCTATAGCTTACGAAACATTTGCTTTACATTTTCAGGGTGACAGCGGTGGTCCTCTAATGTGTGACGATGGCAATGGACAGTGGCATCTTGTGGGCGTCACTAGTCACGGCTATGAATGCGCACTCATCGATTACCCGGATGTACTAGCGAGAGTTTCGCGATACCCTCAGTGGATCCTACAGACCGTCGACTTATATCAACTTCTATAGGTTTATGTACTCTTTCGTATCACTGTCCAATTCTCTCAGTCATAAAGAGTTAAAACCCTTGTACTTAATGATTACCTTAATCAAATTTAAGTTTTGTTTTGTATTGTTGGGACTAGCGGTCTAAAAATATTGGTAAAGTGGTTTTCTTCAACGTTAAAATGATTAAACATGCTGTATATCACTCCATTTCGATTTAAGCCTACTCTGTATCTAAATAGGAAAGTACTACTATGATTACAAATATCACTATGTATTCATTGTGAATTTCAAACTTGTTCGTTTAAATTAAATTTCAATACATATAATTGTATATTTTAAGCATAATTACGTTGGCCTCTGCCACAATCAATGGCAAATTACGTCTGTCACCTTTAATGAAACAAAGTGTCTGACAAATGTATCGGAAAAGAAAACGAGCTGTAATTGAATTTGATCTTCAAGTGTTCTTACGTATTGTAAGAACGTAACGAGCAATTATGGACATTGCTTCCTGAAGAAATGACAAGTCATCAGTACAGTGTAGACATCAGCATTGATACTAGAGTTAAGCAACCTTTAAAATACCATAGAACACACCACATATTTGGTGTATTACAAACCAAATATTTCCACAATTATCTTATTAACAATGAAGTGGATTGGTGCTTATATCATATAGAGTCTCTATTACAATAATTTTAATTATAAAATAGTTTTGATTTTTTTATTATTCTATAATTAAAATAATGTTATTAGTGAAGGTGTATATTGTTAAGTAGTAAATCTACACTGCAATATCAAGAAAATATTTGCCGATGAAAATCTTGTCTAGTGAATAAATATCATGCCATATTAGAAATTTCTCAGACTGATCTGTTTACAAGGCGGTTGCGGTTATAAGCCAATTAGCGACTAGTCTCTCCAGGTTGTTAGCGAAGACCACTGCACATTAATAGTATGAACAACCCGGCTCTAAATTGTTTGCTACAAGATTGCTCTATTGTTATTTGCGTTAGTGACATCGCATCTATTACGTCAACCAGAATAATAGTCAAACGAAATGGTGTAACCGCTACCCTGACACTTCTGGCACTTTTGAAGGCCTATTATGAGCTCTGTGCTACTTGTTGGGTATGTAGCTAAATTAAATTCTGTGGGAAGAGTACCACTTCCATATTAAACACAATCGATTTCATCTCACCATTCTGATTATGAAACGCAAGCACTCACTAAAAGGTCTATTTTTCATTTAATTTTATTGCTTCTTTTATTTCCAATTTGTGCGGTTTTAATGAAACTTCCATAATGAGATAGTAATTAGCCAAACTATCAGTTCAAAACAACCTAAGAGATTGGGACGTCGCTGATGATTCATAAAAACATAATTGTTTTGGGCACAATTAGGGATAATTCGACGCAATTTGGTGTGTGGGACCACTATATTTACATCGCATGGCACCTTGTTGTTATAATGCGAGAATTGGACTTCAACTTTTCTCCATAATGTAATAGTCAGGAAACGGTTGTGTCCTACTTCATGTTTAGTGGCCAAAATTGATTTATCATTCTTAACAGCTGTGGTAAAATGTAGCACTTTCATTGGCTGATGCCCGGGGTTCAATTCGGTTAATTGAACCCAGGTCCCATAACGCGCATTCGTAATTGAACTTTATTTTCTAAGGTTGAACCGCTCCGCGTCGAATACCGCTGTTTTGCTACTCTTCGCGCGCGGCCTGCCCAGTTGTCGGCTCGTTGCGTATGATCGTTTTGCGTTCAGCGGTTGTTCGTTTGTTTTCACTGGTGATGGCAGTCCTTTCTTGTTTTGTAATTTTAACTTGTGTAAAGTATCCCGAAATTTGGGTTAAACGATGGCCTAAATGATAATTGCTGTTTAAGAATGAGAACTAAGGTATATTTTTGGGAACCGGTACTCTCTTTAGACGAATTGACCCCGGCGACACCATTAGTTTTGCGTGGAAGAAACTCGCCCTCCGGCCTCGTTCCTTCCACTTCCTACTGGTACGCCGTTGGGTTCAATTTCGTCGGTAAGATAGTCCCGGGTCCAAAAGTCATACCTTTATTAGTAGAGGCCATGCGATTCAACCGTGAAAAAAACTTCTATGTAAAAGGACTGTTTTGTACAGATATATCTTGTAAGGGCTATATGTGAATTAAATTTGAAAAATTTTTTCCGGCCTTCAGGCAGAGCTGCGTTGGTCAGCATATTCAAGGTCAAAGGGCAATGACGTTTTATAAGGCATAATGTTGATGTGACCAAGCAAAAAGGGAAGTCTGAAGTCGGTCAAATTCAATTTTTAACTTTTCTGCTATAACTGTATGCACCATTTAAAAAGCTACTTTTTGATGAAACCCCCATTGAAATTGACCATTAATTCCAAAGATATACTCATCAGCATTTTCCTTGTAGTTGGCTATATCTCAAAATCAATATCTGCGAGTTCCGACTCATTTTGCATGATCACATCACATATCTGGATAATTAATCCTAAACCATTTGGGCTAAAAGCATAAATAAGGTGTCTATACCAAGGTTTGGGGGTCAAAAACACAATTAGCCTATAGGAAAAATGATCAAAGCAACCCCTTCCTGGATTTTCAATAATAGTATGCACTACTGCATGAAATTGGATTCAAACTTCGTCACCCTCAACCCTTTAAAGTTGTTGGTTAAGACCTTCTTAGATTTCTTAGTTACCAAGCTCGACCTTTTGATTTTGGTCCAGGTGGTTTGGTATAAGTCTCTCTTTCCACTGATATCAAAAGCATGACAATAGTCCTCCAATTGACTTCATAGATTTTCATGAAGTAATACTATGGGGGCACACTTGATTTTCTCGATTGTTGCTAAAAATAAGCCAATCTCTATATGAGTTAAAAAACCGATTTTGTAGCGTTTTTAGGGTGATGATGAAAGGAAATCAAGTTTATGTAACATACACAGGAGGTATTCAGTGCATAAAGTTATATATTTTGATAGAAGTTGAAAAAGAAAAATTATTTATAAGGTGGCAACCATCCCACCTCCAGAAATGAGGTCGGTCCTACCCTACCCAAGGTAAGGTGGAGTAAGCTATTTTGTGCTAAACTGAAAGCCAATGATGGTCCCAGATTAGATGCAGCCATTAGGTTCAAAAGTTATGTGTTTAGCGGCCGGATAAAAACCTTGTGGCAGTGATAAACACCCACCTGACCTCCCCCAGGAAGACGAAGGTTACCTCGACTTCAATGGGTGGACTTTGCCATCATATGAGGAAGGAGTCCCATTCAGCCTACCAGAGACAGATAAAACACGCCTGAATGGTTTAAACATCCTGCCGACGGTGCGTTTAAGGGGGGGCTAACCTACTATCTCATTAGTGGGCAGCCGCCGACCAACCTGTGGCTCGTCACCACATGAACGTCCTAGAGTTGTTCGCCGTTTTAGGGCCTTGCGGCATGGCCCCCGTTGGTCAGGGGGAAGGTAATTGTGGTCCGCTGTGACAAAATGCAGATGGTGACATAAACAAGGAAGGGTGTAATCAGTCCAAGGCCTAAGCAGTAGGAGATTTCTTCGGCTATCTCGGGGGTGCCGAGATTGCGATATCGGGCAGATCGCCTCCGTGTTTCGGGATGTGGACAATGGTTGGCGGACAGTTCCCACGGACGGTCCCTAATCCCAGACACAGCCAGAAGTCAAGGGCGTGGTGAGTGGAGCCTCTACTTTGAAGTTTGCTGCACAATCTTCTAGATAGCGGACCGTCCACACGTGGCTCTGTTCACCTCAGTCATGAATCGACAAATTGGTCGCATATTAGGGGCCTACTCTTGGAACCCGGATCCCCGGGCAGTGAAACGGGGACGCCATGGCAGCGGACCGGTCAGAATTGCATAGCCTAGTCTGCCTGATCATAGCTTCTCCAGGTTGCCAGGTTCCAAAAGTCGACGAGTGGCTCTGTTCGAGACTGCCTGTCCTGTGGTAGACCATTATGGCCACGGATAGATAGGCGTTTCCCAGGCCGCTAGATCGGATTGTAAGGAACAGATCCATGCGTTCCAAAGGAAGGGGGCCTGGAAACAGTCCTCCAGTCAACGCGTTCGTCCCAGAGTCCACCACCCATGCTACGCAACCTGTCTGCGTGCATGTCTGTCGACTCTACACTGAGGTGGGGACTTTCTGAACAGGTTGCCATTGCTCATGTGCAGGCATACAAATTCACTAGAGCATCATAGGCTTACCATACCATGGTGTGCCAATAGAGAGGTCGATCCATGCAATTTCTGCGACCACAGGTTGGCAATTTCCTTAAGAAAGTCTTTCAGGAGTTGGTTTAACTTAGTGTCCTGTCTGTCCGAGGTTTCTTTTTTAACAGAACAGCCACATGTCAGACCTGTAAAGGGCTCGGTGATGCCATGACCGTTTAAGTCCCCTCTTGTCCAATATGGTGAAGGGTATTTTTACGGATCATCCCCGGTTCATAGCCTTACTCCGGAGTGGGATTTGCCATTTGTCTTGCAATTCTTGGTGTCGAAAGTTTAACCCAAACGAAAGCTTAGTCTTCTGGAAACTTTATAGTGGCGGTGGCTTGTGGCCATAAGGGGTTCGGATATATCTAATATATGATTGTCTACGGATGAGGCCCACTAACCGCTTTGAGCGCACGGCGGTCCCTATTCTTCCACATGCAGGCTTTTTGGCCAAGAATCAAACTCTTTCTTTTACCCTGAAACCGGAGTTTCGGCCACGGTCTACCATGTTGCAGACCGGGGTTGCCGAGAATAGCTCAGAGAGCCTGAGCAAGGGACACATTGAGCCAGATGGATTTCCTATCATCGGAAATGCACACATCAAAATAAAACCATGATTGGTTTGAATGGCTTTTGGTTGAGGCATGATGCTCACGCTTCCTCCTGGCCTTCTATAAAGAGGCCTTTATCCTAGACATTTTGGACAATGTTGGTGGGAGTTATACTTCCACATGCAACAGTCTAGTTGATGAATTGTGTTAGTCAAGCGGAGAGGGTAGTCGCCATCCAATCCTATCGATATTGGCCATAGTTAGCATTTGATACCAGGAGCATAGGCGACTATGAGTGGGGCATTGGCAGGGGTTGCGTTGGCGTTGGCTGCCTCTGCGCCCTTCTTCCGCCACCGATTAAGACATGCAGTGGTATTCTGTGCAACGTCAGGTTTTGTAGAAGGAAGCTAGCACTCGTACAGTGTATTTCCCTCTCAGGAGTGAAAGGCCAATACACTTGAGTGTGATAACTCTACCTTCCAAACCTTATGGAGCTTACGACAATTTGTATCTCTACTACAACAAAATGGAGGTCGTTGAAGACTTTGTTCAGTTTGTTTTTGTTTTTTTGTGAGAGAAACATTTTGCTGAAGGGCGAATCAGCGCCGCTTGATGTGCGTTCCCTTGATATTGGGTGCGTGCCATGTCCCAACTTTCGGGAGTTGGATCATTTAGCGTGGGCGTTGCAAAAATTGTTAAAATTCGGATTAAAAGGGGCCTTCTATGCTGAAAACAATGAGGCTGCATTTGTAAACCTAAAAAATATGTTTATTGTTTTATTGACACACCTTTTTGCTTTAGGCCAATTGGTCTGAGCAGTTATGACCAATCACATGCATTGAACTTGAAATTTAGGACCAACCAGCAACTAGAAGGCCGGACAAAGTTTTCCATAAGTATATATTGGCCTACCAAAATATACAAAATAAGTCCCCGTTATTAGAATTTGTTCACGGTTACAAAGGAAATGTGTCACATTAAGCCCGACTAGTTGGTCCTCCTCAATTCTGTTATTATCCACCCTCACGCAGGGTGTTTTGACGGTTTTGTTTTGATTTTTTTGTGAGAAAAACAGGGGTGGAGCAAGGGCGAATCATGCGCCCCGGAGGGCCGCGCCCTGTGATGCAGTTCAGGAGTTGGCTTATTTTCACAGTGGTAATGAGGATTCTGATGTGGTCCAATGAAATATTTGTCCAACAGGGTTTAATTAGTAGCTTGATATCCCTGATTTTAAATAGTTATTTGGCTGTTTTCATTATAGGGATTATGGTCAAGTTTTGTTTATTTGATACTTGTACAGCCTGACGAATTGGCTAATTTATGTTGAGGAAGAAAAAAACGTTGTGAAAATTTTGATCAATAAGTGCTTTCCATGCTGTGAAAGAGAAATGGATGGATGACTTCAGTGAAGCCTCAATATGTTTCATTGTGTTGATGACCCCAAAACATGGGTAAGACACAATCCTTTTTTTTTGCTTATAGGCCAATGGGATGAGCAGTTATAACCCATCATAGGCCGTATAAACGTCGTTGACCTTTGACCTTGAATATCTGCCCAACGCAGCAACTAGAAGGCGGGACAAAATTTTTGGTAATTATTCCTATATAGGCCTATCAGAATATACAAAGAGTCCTTTTGATTAGGAATTATTTCAAGGTGTATAGGCATGTGTCATGTACCCTCTACTATAGTTCTCTAAGTTTATAGTTTAAGGACATCACAGAGAAGTGCTCCAACTGTTGTGAAATTCTCAGTGTCGTATTTCCACATGAGGGCACCATTGCAGTTTGTTCAGGGTCAAAGGTCAAATCGATGATATGACATTTTTCCTGGTTGAGTGAATGGTGAAAACATCAGTTTATTCTATCTGAACAAATTTTAAATTCTTCAAAAAGGAATAACTTCACAAAGAAACTTTAAATAGCGAACACAGTTACATAATGGTGCAAATTATCTTCATAAGTTTCTTGCTTTAAAGATATACATTCACCTACTGCTGTTGTTAGAGAGAATCATACCGCCACCGGCACAGCAAACCTCCATTTACTTTGGAGAGAGTTTCCATGAAGTACAGTATTATGAAACACAAAATCCCACCGACACCTTATAATAATTTGGGCTTCCCAAATCAAAGTTTTAATTTGAGTTTAATAATTATTTTATTGATTTTTTAGTTTTTTCAAGATTTTTTAAACCATTTCTTGGATTTTATAGTGTTTTATTTTAAGGTGCTCGTTCAATTACATTCCTTCTGGCAAGGATTTTACAGATACCAATTTTGTAATAAATTTAAAATCCATTTCAGTGAAATGTGTCACTACATATTTGCATTTATATTTTATGAGAACGAAATATTATCAGTGAACTTATTATGTCGACTATCAAGCTTACGTCAAAAAACCTAAACTTCCTTTGTTTACTGTATCTTGTGTTTTTTTTCAGTATGCCAAGTTATGAGTTTCAAGACATCGGGCACAATACAACTAGAACGACACTGCTTATATTCATAAAATTGGCACAAAATCGATGTTTGTTTCGCACTAAATTGATTATATTTCTGATTGACAAAAGCCAATAATATAAACAAACACTATTGGAAAGTCGAGTCTTTGTTCTTTAATATTAATAATATGCCAAGTTTCATATTAAAAAAAATTAATTCTGATACCACTTTTTGAGACAGCTGTACATGTGTTGCTAAAAATCTGATTTTGAAGTAATTTTCCAGGCGTAGTAAATGAAATAAAAATCCCTCACTTTACCTTCATACCGCGCCAGATACGTTACCTACCTTCCGCTACGCTCTTTCCTAAATGCCGTGATACATTAAGTCGAATACCACACCGTGCTTTAGTAGCGTCGGCCGCGTCACATACTGACGTATTTGCAAAATACGCATTTCGAGAAAACGGCTTTGAAGATTTTGCGATTTTAAGTTGCCCCATACTGTTAATTAAACATATATTTCAATTAAACCTAGTGGAAAATCGCCGAAATAATTTAAATTTCAAATCTATTTAAACTAATCAGCTTCCAATTTAGGTAAATATGCGAAAAGATGTTAAATAATATACGTCACTATCTGTGAAAACGAAAATGCAATTTCAACGTGTAAATAACAACTACGACGCGCAAATACTTCGTTATGTGATGCGTTTTCGCAAATACGTCACTATGTAAAAGACAAATACCAATTCTCCCGTTGAACTGCAAATCGGCACGCAATACGTCACACTGTGACGCGCAATACTTCCAAATGCAGATACGATGCTCTGGGCCTGCGCAGTATAGAGTTTCGACAATTACGGCGTTTGTGTGCGGAAAATATAACGTTTTGTAAATACGTCATAATTATTATATTTTACTAATTAAGCCACTTGAGTTTTAAAATTTGGTGAACTATGTAGACATACTACAAAACAACCGTACATGCCAAATTTCTATCAAAAATCCAAAATGTCGAATACGGCACTATGTCTACTTCTGTCCCACATATGGGTGCCCTCCATAGACTATATGTCAACGAACATTTGTTCTAAATGGGTATGTAACTAAATGCTAAGAAATTTAGACAATGGCTTTATCGGCAGCGGGATTGACTCTCGTCCACCGGAAATATCACTTCTGACATATGAACTACAAGGTACAAGTAGCTACTCAAAGATTCACTCCACTCCCCGCCTAAAAATCCGAACGATATAAATTACTGTATTAAAAAGGTATGCAGGTTATTAGGTGAATATAAAGAAATGCCAGGAAGCGTTGTTCGCGTAATGTTTTGCTTATTGACCTGTGGCCGTAATGCATTGATAACAACATGATGTGGAAGTTTGAGAGAGTTATCCAGCTGGCTTGGCGCGCGTTCATTTGAAAGCAAGTTTGAGCACGTTGATGGCCATTTCAACATCGTTCGGAATTTTTAGGCGGGGATATATAGTTATACAATCACCCCTGCGCATCTCACCATAGAAGTTCGGTTAGGGAAAAACGGCTAGACTTTCATATACAGGGTGAGTAAAAAAAAAAACTTGACCCTGATTGTGTCCGCCATTTGAATTTTTAAATATATTATATGTAACATATGTGGTATCGGCGGAAAGCTTATTTCATTTCTTTTAATTTGCTCAAGATCAGTCCATCGGTTGTTAGGCCCGATCTACATCTTTCCGAATCAGATCTGCAGTGAATCAAGGAGCCTATTTTCTTCGACACGGATTTTCCTCTCTGAAACTCGTTCATTTCAATGTGAATCCGTGGACAGAGCAGAAACCGACGACTTGATTCAAACGACTGAAACTCGGTCTATACCTAAACCGATGTGAAGTGACTTATTGTAGTATTAAAGATAAGAACCCAGCTTTCAGATGATACCTAAATATGTTTCGATATATATAACTTAAAAATTCAAAATGGCGGGACACCTATCAGGGTCACGTTTTTTGGACTCACCCTGTAGAAGTGCCATGATGCAAATGAGGTATTACAATTGATTCCGTCATGCACTGTATGACTTGTACAGTATAGCGCTTGACGGAATGAATGGCAATACCTCATTTGCATCCATGGGACTTCTATATGAAACATCTATACCAAAAAGGTACTATAACCGTCACTGGTAATGTTGATATTACGCAACAACCATTTGTTCATTTCCATTTTTAGAAACTCGTAAAGGTCTGTAAGGGTTGTAAACTATTTTCAGGTTTGATGCTACTATGATTTAAAGAGTGAAATTGAATATAACTTTAGCGAATAAACCTGACGTTAAAAGTTTTTTTACAGTTAAATAAGCTTCCATTGAGGATATTGTCAGAATCAAAACCATAATGGTTCCAATTTAGCATTGGTAATCATTTTGGTAAACAAGGTCGTTATCTATTATTCTTTTGAATTCCGAATAGGAGAGGATGTATATGTTTTGTGGATTGTTCGTTCATGTTTGTGTGGTTAGTAATATTAAAAGTTGGATTCTACAATAGTAGTAGAAGAAACAATTTGTTTTGTTGTGTGCTTCCTCCAAGAAGAATAGAGCAATTACGCTCTTCTACATGGAATTAAGGTAGTTGTTACCAACTATTAATATCATTATAAAGTAACACATGAAGTAAAAACTCATAATTTTTTAAAAAGATATAAGATACCAGAATATGGGCCATTTGGCTTCAGGAAGAATTCGTAGCTTGATTCGTTATTATGATTTGATTTGGTTTCAGATTCTGGTGTATCTATATGAAAAATCTTAAACAAACTGTCTAGCACCCTGCAAATGAAAACTCCAAAATCGGTTGGTTTATTTTAATCTCAGGATTTTAGATGCATTTGTTACTAACCTACCCACCCAAAACTGTTGGGGTGGGTAGGGGAGTTGGGTCCAACTTGGAGTCTGTGTGCACCAGGCACATGTATGGTTGGCAATCCAGCCCCAATTAGTTCATCTAACTCTTCAATTGTCTGTTGTCATTCTGTGAACCTAAATTGATAAATTTGATTTCTAACAATTTGTTGTGATTTGTCGATTATCCATGATCGTAATGAAATGAGCTGTTGTAAATATGATATAAAAAGTTTACAAAAATCAATGGGATTGCCTTTCTTCTGTTCGGTTTGTAAAGATAAAATATTGTTTCCGAGAATCTACGCTAGAATATATTCTATAGACAAAGCGCTGCATTCAGCCTGACAGTGTGTAAGAATAAGAAAATAGGTCCATGTTGCAGACGATCGCTAAGAGCTTCGTCCCCAGGGACCCGGGAATGGTCCAAAACGAAATCACAAGAAAGATACTATTTTTATTATTTACCCTGTGAAATCTTAGGGTTACGCTTTGTTTGGATGTTATGAGCGATAATATGCTCCATTTTGGTCGACCAATATTAATTTTACGCAGAAACTCTAGGGGATTACAAAATCACGTTGTTAGCTCTCATATCCCAAACGGGTTGAAATCGGCGCGAAACTTTACAGACGGGGTTTTGGGGTGAAGGCCAGTATATAAGATGAACAATTTTATGTACTTAAATCGGGCATCCCCTTTAAAGATTAAGAATTTCATAAAATCTTGAGGCAATTAAATGTAAAACAGTGACACGTGTTGTTTTGTTGGTTGGTTTTTGTCATGGTTTTTGTGCCATTTTTTTTTTAGAGACGGATAATTATACATTATGAAATTTAACTTAGTTCTTTTGTGGTATGAAAAAAATCAAAATCCCGAATGCAAAATCTGGGTCCGAACGACCAACATAAACAAAGTTTATTTAAAAGTAGTTGGCATTTGCAATTTTCTGTATAGGTGTTGAAATACATAGTATGTGGACAAGGCATGGGTCGAGCACCAAAAGCACGTTGTAATGTAGTCTAAAGGAATATTGCATTTTACCTTTATTAGATGTGGAACTGACTTTTGATGAAAATTAAGATATAGACGATCTTGCAACCAAGGTTTTTCTAATCAAAATTGTATGAAGCTTCCCAAATCATAGGTGACATTGTTATAAAGTGTTTTGGAATGTATTGTAGGGGGAAGGTTATTAAAGGGGTCAAAATGGGACAAAAAACGTCAAAATGCTTTTCATATATACCATAATGATCAGTACCTTTCAAGAATTATCAGTTGTTTAAAAATGGTTTTGACCAAGTTGTTCGTCTTACTGCAGAATCCAAACTAGACAGGTGCCTTGTCTACGACGATTTTGAGTGACCGAATAAGAATCGCAAAATATTAACTGTCTCCTTGAAAGGAGAGACACAGCAGAATCTGTGGACATTTATCATTAGTATGATTAAAAAAAGTGTCAACAAATCGGACAATTCGTTAAGGGGACCTGTGAAAACTGTCTCGAGCCTATTGTTGCTATGGAAAAACATTGGGGGTCAAAATTGTTGTATTGAAAAAAAAGAAACTAAACCAAGACATCCATTACATTTCCCATATACTAAGAGTGATAAAAACTAAATCCATATGCAAAACATATGGATTATTTTCCATATTAAGGCGAACTAACCCCAATCCCTGATCCCAAGCTTGCTACATGTATCTGTAAAACTCTATACCCTGCATTGAGTGTATATGATTAATGATTGGAAATAGGTAATTTTTTTTTTTTCAAAACCAATCATTTTCATGTGATATTGGCCATCATGCTAGAACCTTCGTATGTCCAGACCAACAGGTTTCTGACCAATTTGAAAAACTTGCTATTCGGTTTCAAAACCAGACAAAGTTTGATCCATGTTAAGAATGATACCGGCAATCTTGGACAAATATTGTAACACCCCACATTTTCTTACCGTATGATGAAATCATCCTCGGAAAACCAGTTGAAACCTGAAATGTGCGCCAGCAAATACTTCAACATTGATTTGCTGGAGAACGTGGTCTACCCAGCATCTCGAGACAAAATATAGTTGCAACATAGTGTTTCTTGACCTCAAATATTGCAACAGGAACAATTTGGTGTTATCATACTTTGAATTGTCACAGAATTAATGTGTCAAAAGTCTAGAAAAGTCAACAATGGGGAACATGCAAAAAAGGGGGTATATTTGTACAGAGGCAAAAATAAAAAGGACTAGTATTGTTTTGACACTTACCACCAACTTATTATCTGGTCGTGATGAATAAAAGAAAGGTATAGTTGTCATATCTACGGTCATTAGTTTCAGGATATAGGTTCGGAGAGGTTAAAGGTCATTCTGTGGTGAATTCTTTCAGAGTGCTCCATTTGACGAAACTGGTCTCCATTTTTGTTTGTCTGGACATATTCCCATAACAAAAAATTGTAGAAGTTTCATATAGAAGTCCCAAGTATGCAAATGAGGATTGTCATTTATTCCGTAAAGCGCTACTGCAACACAAAACCATACAGCGCATGACGGAATCAATTGTAATACCTCATTGCATACTTAGGACTTCTAGATGAAACGTCTTCCCAGAAAATGCTATTTACTTGCATTGAACTTAGTATTCAATGCCTGAATTACCCCACATGATATTTAGACCTTGTTACATTTTACTCTAATACAGACCAAATAGTTTGTACCACTACGACCATTGGTTTTGGAGTTAAGGACCAAAAATGACAAAAATGGCTAAAAAAAGGTCAATCTCAATTTGTACAGGGTCAACATTAAAGTTACTTAATCATATTTTAAATACTTGCCAAATTATTGCAGAGGAATGGGGACTCCAAAAAAGTATAGTTTTGATAGGTTAAATGTTAATTCTGATATAGGGTCAAAGAGGTCCACACCAATTGGCTGTTGCCCTCATGACTATTTTTCCCAAACATGTAAAACTATGCATTGCAGATGGTACAAAACTATTCCTTCTTTTGACACATTAAGCTAGATGAACAAACTTCTTCAATCTTCCCAAAATGCGAGCAACTTTTAATTTTTAACCCATGTACAAATAGAAATTGACCTTTTACCATTTTAGCCATTTTTACCCAAACTCCCAAACCAATGGCCATAGATGGTTCAAACTATTACATTTTGAATCCTTGACTAGACGGATAATATGGCATACATTTCACCTTGATGGGAGCATTTTAAAAATTTGACTTGTGTAAACTTAAATGACACCTATTGAAAAGTGACACTACAATTGGAGAGTACTACCTACCAAGCGATGATGAAAGAGGGTCCATACTAACTCCAAAGGTGTCAAACCTTTCTGTAGTGAGGGGTAAAAATGATGTTTGACATGGGTCCCAGTCCTATCATTACGGCTATATGTGGTATACTGGGGTTGGTTATCCTAAAAATATCGACCGGCGGACCGCCGCCACCTCCTATACTACTGCCACTGATACTTCTACAACTGAGTGTCTTAACCATTGTCGTGGTGTGATGATGATCGTAGTCGTCGTCGTCCGTCGTCGTCGTTGTCGTCTTAATCTATAAAAATAGAACGCAAGCAACAATTGCTTTTGCTATCTACCAAAGATAGTAAAAAGAGCGCTCCGTCCCATTCCTTTAAAATCAATATCACACTTATGAATTCGGAAAACTTAACGGAATACACATGATGTTCTTTATCACGTGAAGGGTTTCCGAAATCTAAGGTGTCAGAATATTTTTAGGTCACGTTACGGAAACTCACGGATTTACGTTAAAAGTTCGTAACGTAAAGAGGGAATGGCCCGATTTAAGATAGGAAGTTTTGCATCTTGATAGATTGGTCTTCACCCGAAAACCCCATATGTAAAGTTTCGCGGCTATTTCAATCCGTTTTGATGCGGGAGCTAAAAATTGATTTTGTAAGCCCCGAGAGAACTGTGTCAAAATTAAAAATTGGTTCGACCAAAATGGGGCACATTGTCGCTCATAACTGCCAAATCAGACATCGTTTGTCCTCTAAGATTTCACAGGGTAATGAGAAAAATTAGTAGCTTTTCTATACCAAACAGTGACAACTTCGTAAAATCTGAGGCGTTGGGATGAGGTATTAGCGATCGGGCCCGGGACCTTTAATGTCAATTTCTCTCTCTAAGAATTTATCCCAAAAGCTCTATACATAAATTATTGCCACGGATACGCAACTTACGAAGACTTTTCAAACGCGCTACTGATACTACAAATACTAAGAAATGGTTCAAATCTGCGAAACATGCGCAAGCAAGACCGCTGTGCCCGGTCATGTTCCTGAGTAAAACAAATGAATCAACTATTTACATAATTTACACTTGGGGTACAGGTAGCAGACCCAGAAGCCTAAACATAATTCGATATTGTACTGAAAGTTTCTTCTTGTCTAGGGCTAGTCTTTAAACCTACTATGCTGCCACAGCTGGACTACCAACGCTTGCGTTGGACTATGAGCTGAAAATTCAACGGACGATCTTGAGATCCCTATTGTATTCATAATTCCAATCGCGGCGTATTACGTCAAATCCCACGTGACCAGGTTAAACGTATGTAACTTTTTTCTTTTAATCGAATAATCTCCACACAAATCCTTTTGCGGACCGTTCCTTCAAAAAGCTGTTCTAGTAACCAGGTAGTTATGTTAACGCTTTAAACTGATCGAGACGTAGATCCAGTCTAGTCCGTCTCACAATTAAGGGATCCTATTTTGAATGGTCCTATGCATGCTATTGACAATTGATTGCAGTGCTAAGCCACGGTGCACGCACACGTATGCTGATAACCTTTTCTACCTATGAACTTATCGCCGACCTACACGCACATGCTGGGCACCGATTTCATGATAACGCATTCATTCATTCACATGTTCTTCTAGTACAAGCAAATGGATACCGCAGGGCCAATTCTTCCCGCATTTACCAGCAAACCATCCGCTTGTACTTTCCCGATTATAAAACTTTCGATTCGAAAAGAACTTGGTCATGTTTCGGCCTTGCTAATGGTTCCCACAATATTGGCACGTGGGAATTTGTATTCTGCAGGCATGTATTGTTAGTCCTTTACAAGGGCCAGAATTGGATGCTACATCGTGATCGCTTTCAACTTCGTATACAACTGACGATTGTGTCCCTTTGCCTGCTGTGTTCAGCTGGATTGTTCTTTCAGATTTTGAGAGGCATTTAGTCACATTCTGCAAACTTATACGGATGGCAGTCTACCGCGTTTGTTGATCCCAATTGATCACTTCTGTCTCCGGATTTTGGGGCTGGTTATTTGCGTGGGCAAACGGATTGAATGGGGATACTTCATTCATTGTCGTCCGAAAACAAAACTAAACAAAAATTTTTCCTGCACTGGTATCATCACATAACTGTCCTACTGTATTCCTGGTACAGCTATGGACACGCCATAGCTCCAGGGATGTCTTCAGACTGTAAATGCAACAGTACCGCTTGTTATTTATCTCTTACTATCCGCCACAGCGTCCCAAGTTGTTCCTCATTCCGAAGGGCAGTCAGCCCTATTCATCACTAGCTTCCAAATTCTGCAGGATGGGTGTTGTCCATACTTGTCAATTCTTATGGCACTCCTCAACGTTGAACAGTGGAAATCACTGTGGCACTAATTACGGAAATATAAAGTTTCTCTTTTGATGTATTTCAGCTATTTTCCACTATTCTCCCATTTCTTTTACAATGCCTACTTGGAAGAAAAAAACGGTGAAGATGACTCGAGACTCACTTGAGCTAAGGCAGGATATCAATAACAACTATAATATTGCGGTCAACAGTAACCAATAAGAAAGAACAATAAGATCATAATCAGTGCGTATGGCTAAATGCTAGACGTATGTGCCTTAAGTCTGCACGAGGTGGCACGAATCTGACCTCTATTATCGAGGGATATTGTTTGGAGGGGATGTATGTACCGAAATTTAAAACAGCAAAGATGTATGTAGTAGATACATAGTACCACTATCTGAAGAATGCAACAAAAGCTTCAAACTTAGTGTAATTTGAAATGAATTTAAATTCATGGATCCCCTTTGGTTAATCTTGATGATCATCATGGTTTCCCCAGCTATGCCAGAAGGTGTCGAGAGTTTATTAGATCAGGACTGACTGACGCATGC
Organism: Ophioderma brevispina; assembly: GCA_023653785.1. Taxonomy (NCBI): domain Eukaryota; kingdom Metazoa; phylum Echinodermata; class Ophiuroidea; order Amphilepidida; family Ophiodermatidae; genus Ophioderma; species Ophioderma brevispina. Next base: position 23,255 of record JAMKCH010015786.1, read on the forward strand.
CTGTATGACATATTGGTGTTTTTGTCACTAAGTAGTAAACTTCAATCTTGCCGGCCATTCACTTTCGCTTTGCGTTTAAACTGATCAATAAGTCACGCTCTCGTACGCATACATGCTGCGCAAGTGATTTTTCGTATTTCCATGATCTAGGTTACTGGTTCACACCAAAGAATATAATCTTAAGATGGCAAACATTTAACAGTGAGGCCATGCAAAAATGTTGGCTTATTCCACCATAATCGTATTGATTTTCTTGAATATAAACGTAACCTCTCGGCATGAACAAAATCACTTGAATTTTTTTTAATGAAGGGACGCTAATTAAAAAGAATCACTTATGTCTATAGACTCAATGGATATACCCTCATTCAGTCAATTAACAAATCTAAAGTGTGGGTTTGTATATTTTTTCTGCAAATCCGGGAATCAACTTCAGGGCTAGTTCAGTACAATAGCATCAATCTTCACCTACACTTTGTCTGCATACGCACATTGAATTTCAGAACATATCAATGGTATGTGAATTCAAAGGCAACGCAACGGCATGCTTTCAAAATCTAAGAAAAGATCTGGTTGGAATACTGCATAAGAACTGATGTTATTGAACCACCAAACTACCACTGAAGTAGATTTTTCCGATTTTGTCAGAAATTATATGGAAATACAATGTTATAGACTTGGCATTCTTAAACGTAAGCACGTAATTTTCACTCTGGTAATTGGTAGATCATAGGAAATGATTTACATCACATTTACATGAAAAAATGGCCGTCACCTAGAACTATCTGTATGTTTGGAGTTTTTCTGTAAATGTTCAGGATGTCAGGACAACAAAACATTCTAGTGTTATTCCCATAGTTTAACATTCCGCACATTCAATCTTAAATTTACAGACAAATCCGGTTATTTTACTGAGTGTAGAGGTTTTCTGTAAATTATTCGTAAAATATATTTTGTTTCCAACCTATCTACATATTACGGTGGGCACTTCACCAGTGACTGAAAGTGTTGGGTCTCAAATTCATTGATTCTGCCACCACATCCACATAGTTTTATTTCGGCGTTGAGGCCGCCGATTCAAAGGGTGGTGCACAATACAACAATTCTCAGTGTTAAATGATGGTTTCATTCAGCTGCATTTTGGGGATTTGAGAAAATAGTATATCCAAGCAGTGGCCCGGTTCTATATGCAGAACCTCTATTTTTTCAGTCCCAACCATTGACATCTAGTAACTGCCACAGCTCTTAATTTTTTTTCATTTTGGATTGGTGAGTCAAAAAAAAGACCACCACATCAATTTTCAAATATGACATTGTGTTTGTTGGTGAATGTGTGTATGAGAATTAAACTGCGTCGATTGCTTGAATTTGTACAAACCTGTAGAAAAAGCATATCAGAAATAAAGGTTTTGCGACATTTGTGTTCCCAATCCTTTTGAAGTTTGATTAACCTTAATGAAAGGCCCATGTATTTTTCGCTGTAGTCGAAAAGCAATGAGTGGTTTCAAAAACACATCAGTCCATTTGACATGACTGGAGAAAAATTTACTTTTTAGTGATGACGGTGTGAAAGACTGAGTTCTGACAAGTTCATGATATATTTCCCTCGCTGGCAACAGGAGACTACTACTATGCATAATTAATGACAAAAATTAACCCATGCCATGTCTATACCTGAAATACTGTAATCGTAATCGGTATTAGTAATACATAGGAATTAAAAGACTTTTAGGCATGTAGTTCACGCCACTAGTTATCACTGTTTCATGAAGTCTAGATGATGGGGGATTTGTGCATAATATGAAAGTTAATGAAACAAATTAGCGAAGGTGCCCCTCGTGAAAGTGTAGGCTAAATCTGGAGGAGGGAAATCAGTATAAGGGTAAAAAATGACAAATGCTTAGTTGCTGCTAAAAAGGTAACAAAAAGTGTTTGTCTTGTACGTGAAAGGAATTAAGAGGTATAGTTTGTACTACTTTCTACAACGTATAGTTATGGAGATGCAAGACAGAAATTGATTTTGTTTATATCTCCATAAATCTAATATTGCTAGATTTCTTTTAAATGAGTTCGAATTATCATCTTTCCTCAGACTGCAAAAAAGCATTTGCCACTGCCCAACATATTAATACAGGACAATAGAGAACATTGGCATTGACCGTGCTGTCATATCTCGATACAAAAGAGTGTCAACTATTTGTGTTGTAATCCCTGCGGAAAGGTTAACAATTTGAGACCATTATCTTAAAGATTTTTTTCTTTAAATTTCTTTTATACATTGTGGTGCCTTTCAATGGGTTAAATGTACCCTGTATGGAGTCTGTTGCGGTGCCGTCCGTAAGTGTTTCCACACATCAACCACACGGGTGTGACACACTTAACAGTTGTCGACGTGTACTAGGAAACAAATTCCTGAGCTCTTCCCTCAGGGTGGTCAATTTTACATAATCCAATCGGCTATAAGTTATATAAAGATTATAATATATTCCTACATTCTCTTTTTTTGCATCTCGATTGGCCGCAATATCGCCTAATCCGAGGTTTGTATATTGCATATCCACTGCCTATTGTAAATCACGTACAGCTAAAACCAAACCATGAAAAATTTCACAGACAAGCAAATCCTGGCATTCAAAGGCATTATATACAACGGTTGTTTACATGTAACCTTGGATTTTTGGTATTAACTGGCCAACCCCATCCCAAAAGAGGTACATCAGAAAAAATGTATTCCCAAGCTGCCTGAAATTTGACACGATTTGGCACAAGGTGACATATGTGCGTTTGGCACAGATGTTACAAAAAATTACACAAAGCAAAATTAATAACATTTTAGAGTATCATATACCTCGAAATGGTAACCAGCACTAATTTACAAACAATTTTTTTATCATAAGGCATTTTTCTGTATATTTCAAATATATACCAGAAAGCACATAGATTTCACCAGCTTTTTCCAATTTGCTCAATCCCTTGGTCAGATTTCCAAAAGTAAATTCCAAAATTGTGGTGATTGAAGTTGTAATTACTAGCAGATAGTACAAAACTTAATATGGCCAAAGACAGATGAAGGGTACCGCTTTGAGTTGGTAAATATCCTCTAATACACCAACTTTCCTTCATACCTTTTTTCGTAAAACCTGTCAATTTCAATTTTGATTACACGGCAACCAAATAGTTCCAATTTCAGATTTTCGCTTCCAATACGGGGCTATACCCTATACTGAAAACGGTAAGGGGTAAGGGTGGTTCCACCTTATCGAGTTGGCATGGTATGACTCTACAGAAAACTTTTTCGTATGCGTGTAAGTAACTGCACAAGTATATACAGTTCCTTAAGTGTTGGAAGCATTTTTGCTGATTTTATGGAAAATTGAGTGTTGATATGGATTTGTCTGACAGACAAGTTGCAAAAAACAAGTGTAAATTGTTGTCGCATATTGAGGGTTAGAAAACAATTAACATTTAGCCTATTCTAGACACCACGGTAATTCTTAAAACCATATAGACTTAACAAGTATCAACTTGTATTAAGCAACAAATATGAACACAATAAACAATTATTACATCTCAATGGAACCAACAGAAGGCCTTAAAAGGCTGAGTGTGCTGTCTGTTGTTTCGAAATTTTTTTTTTGTTTATATTAAAATTCACTAGAACTAAAAGATAGTAACCTAGTAATGATTACTCCAAAGTTTGAGATGATCGTATTTTTCGTTTTCCTGTAGTAAACATTTATGCACAGTATAAACAGTGCCATAGGTTACGTGGTATAACAAATCTCCACAGATGCGGAATTTTATAACATTTTTGATTTTCTATATGAAAGACTTGTTCTATTTGAGCTTAGTCTTTCACGCAAGCTTAGTATACGGACAGCATTAAGTATATGCAAAAAAAAACAACGATTTTTGTTTTGAAAATGAGCGCGCCCCCCCCACGAGAAATCTGAGTCGGGGCCTTTACTCGAAGTTACAATTTGAAGTTACGGGCAGTTACGTAAATGTATCGACTTACAATTGAAATATCAGTTTAAATATAATCCAATACTTGAAATCAAATGTGCTATGTAGTTTCATGAAACTAATATTGAATTCCCCTGAATCCAATATTGGTGAGGTATGACTAAAGGTCTGAATGACAATGTTACGGACGTACATTTCGAAAAATGCTACTTTCAAACACCGTGTAAGTACTACTTTTTTGAAACACTGTGCGAATTTTGAAAGTTGAGAGAACCTCTTTGATTAGAAGCTTAATGTGTTTTTATTAAGAAATGTTATTCATCGTTTCGGATGTACAAATTAGATATTTCATGTACAAAACACCGCACGTACGTCACGCAATCGTGAACATTGGGAATTTTTCAACCTAAAAATACAACCGCGCTGCGTTTTTTTTGCTGGTTTTCTTCGGGCGCTATACTCTTGCTTGTAAACAAAACTATAAGTTTCCACCCCATCTGTAGACTTGTGAACTGAAACACAAGTGACTCCAAAGTACACTTTTGGTGAATAACGGCCGCCGGCTGAAGGGTTTGTGACTGTGTAATGGGATTTTAACTAAATTATTCAGGTCTTTACTTCTATTGTGGAGATACTTATCAATTCCTTTAAGAATCTAAAAGCCTGAATACTATACAAGTTCTGGGGCCTCAAGTTAAATGTGTATTTTCAAGTAAAATTTAATGATATAGGCTCTATACCTTGGCCCGTATTCTCACACGATGTTTAACGCTAATCACTGGTTAAAATCGCAATTTAAACGCCCGCCTAAAATAAACGCAATTATCAAAGTATGGTTACTTTCAAAAACGCTATTTAATTTTAACCAATCGTTAAACATGCCTAACACGTTGTTAACTTAGACTTGGTCCGGGGGTTAGTTTAAGGCGTGTTTAACTTTCACGTTTTCATCAAATGCCTGCTATTTTCCGCTCTGTGATAATCGTGGTTAGACCAGTTACCTCTTTTATTTCTCTTATCTTTCTTTTCCGAGTCCTCAGTTTATTTCTTCTCGTCCATTTTTCCTTTGCTTCTATTTTCATGCTCGTGTTTATCTGTTATAGTATTGAATGATGGCAAGTGCAGCACAACGACATAAAACAGTTTTAAATAGGCCCGGGGTTTTGTCTCCATCATTCAACAAATTCTAAAGCAACTTGCGTAACGCAACATTCTTGAAATACCCGTGGGCTTCCTGCATTGCATTTAAAACTACGGAAGGCATTGTCTGACATAAAAATATTGTTCACGCACATACGTAATGATATAGGCGAAGATAAGTCAAAGTTCGGTGAATGATATTTACGGCGTTTAAATACAGTGGTTAGCTAAACGACTTGTTAAAATATTTAACCTGCGGTTTCTTAAACAGTACGTTTAGCTAACCACAGTTAAGGCCTAACCACCGTTTATTTTAAACATCGTTTGAGAATACGGCCCCTTATGTTTAATGCATGTATTAACAATTTAGTTTTAATGTTGATGCTATTTAGATGCAAAATGACAGCTTACATAATTGTGAAAATTATTGGTGGTATTCTTAGAATGTAACTGGATCAAAAACAATTTAAGCTGTTTTGCATGATTGGAAATATGTAAAATTTGTGAATATGTTCAAGTGGTGTTAACAAACGGTATGGATAATTAAAATATAAACGCATACTATGTTTGGAATATATATTATTTGCTATTTTAGTTATATTCGGGTAACGCAGTAGCCCATACTATTAGTTATGCCTTTTTGTTCATGCAACACACTCCAAAAAGTTTTCTGCTATACCACAAGATGCTTGCCGAATTATCATTCAGGGAAATGACATAAAGCAAATAACAGACCATTTTGAAGAGGCGCCCCCCGCAATTTCAGAATTCGATATTTTTTGCACAGTTATGTGTAATTGTCTAGAAAACGAAGTAAATGCGAACGAGAATGCTCAAAAATGCGTATTTATCATAAATAAAGCGATTTTGTAATTAGAATGGGATCCCCAGATTGTACTTAACGGACAGAACTGGAAATAAGTTTATGTTCCGTCAATGATGAAATAGTGCCACCTCCAGAAAGTGACCTCTAATTGACTTAATGGAACCAATAAAAACTAATAGATAAGCGGAGACACGTACCTGGCGCTAATTTCCGGCTATTTCATGGAGAGGGCCGTCGTTATAGCAGCCGTTGAATTTTAGCGGAGATCAACGATATTAGTTAAACTACAAAACCTCCTTGTTGCGAAAGAAATTTCGAGCCTAATTCAGTCACAGGTTATTTTACTGCAGTTACCCAATGCAACATGTAAAAAAATCTCAAGATTTTGGAACTTGAGGCGCTCAAAAAAACCCAATGCAAAACCTCTAGCAGGTGAGATTGTTGTAAATCTCAAAATTTTTTGAAATTGAAGGCGCTCCTTTAAAAATGTTTTATTGCTTTATCGGAACTGTATTTTGTCCATTGCCTTCCCTTTTGATTATATTGTTCCTCACAACTTTAGAAAAAAATAAAAAACTTAAAAAAAGCAAAAAATAAAAAAAATACACTATAAAATATAAAATGTAAATGCCTGTAGAGATACCAGTACCTGTAATTTTCCGCGAGAAATCTGTTGTACATTATTTTTGTATTTTCAAAAAAGTAGTTTTTTAATTTCTGAAAAAAACTCCAAATTAACTTATAATATAGTGAGAATTTTGTATGCAAAGATTAAATAAAAGTGCTATAATTTTTCTCATTTTTCTTTAAAAAGGTGTTATTTTCAGTGATGTCCAATTACTAATCCCCACAGGAAATCACTCGTTTCCGTCCCTCTTCTTTTGAATTCATTCTGCAGAAGCCGCAAAAAATGGTGGCCATGGCAAAAGCACCCCTCGCTGAAACAGGTGACACAATAAAAATTGCCTAATATTTACATCATCTCACAATGAATTCTTAGCTTTTGAATACCGTCCTTTGGTTGTTGCAATCCAGATAATATAGTGTGGGTTTTGGTTGTGTATTCCCCGTAGGCATTTTCATGCTAAAATTGATTTTGTTGCGTTTGGGGGGGTTCAGTAGGACCTAAACTGTCAAAAATTAATGGGGTGCAAATTTCGGACTGAGCCCACCTCCTTCAAGTGGCAAATTTTTAGTACAGGGAAAATTTTAAAATCGAGTCAAATGGTGTTTAATGTACATAACGCGTTCGTCTCGTCATAATGATTAGAAAAAGTATATATTTGCCAACCTTTAGTTAAAGCATTATAGCCCCATAATGGTCAAGGTCACCCTGGGGGTAAAATGCTCATGCTTCCGATGTTGTTGAAAGTGTGTCAAATGATGCCTTGTGTCATACTTGAAACAGAAAATGGCCTTCTAATTGATCTTTTGGATATCACCATTGCCGAATTCCAGGGAAAGTTCTGGTGACCCCATAGCCCATGTAGCCCTTGCGACATTTTGCTATGTAATTAGCCAACCAAATGTCACAAACACTGTAAAATCTACAATTTTGGGATCCTTTGAGACCATCCAAACAACTTAATCACCCAGTTTCAACAAAATCTGGAGCATTGGGTACTTTACCCCAGGAAGACCTTGAACTACATTTGGGTCTATAGCGCTTTAACTAAAGGTCGGAACCTAGGACTATATAACTTTTTCTAATCCCTAGCAGGAAACGACCTGTTAATGTACATTAACACAACATTTTGACTCAATTTACAATTTTTCCCTGTAGTACATTTCCCCCCTTGAGGCAGGGGGCATCATCCGAACATTGCAAACCCATCATTTCTGACTGTCTTGTCCCTTTAAGTAAAAACAGCAAAAAATCCCTTTAGCACCACATCCTACGGAACTGTTTCATTGACATACCAACCCACACTAATATGGCTAATAATCTACTAGCGGGTGCGATAACCCTTGTGGCACTTTGCTTTTGCCGAATAAATTAATCCGCTTATTAGTATTAGTGGAAAAATGTCACAGGTGTTTTTAAAATTGACACTTCACTCAAAATATGAAAAATATAAATTAAAACTACGATGACGATTTTTGTAAATCTTAATAAGGTTTTTAAGCCGGCCTCAATTCCGATTTTTTAAGCTAATCTTAGGTCGTCCGCATGCAATCGGAAGCGCCTTTGGCCAACATGATCTGTGGGTGTGTGTGTTGTCAAAGTATATACCTTTTGGTTGACACTTAGGACTTATAGTATTTAGTGCAGTGGACGATCAGTCATTACTGGTATGTTATGGGGGTAACGGATAAGGTCAAAGGTCATTCAGAGGGTCGCTTAGAATCATTGTATTGCCCCAGTATACACAACAGCCGGCAACGTCACGCTGTGCTTTGATTACACCAAGTATCAGGTCAAGCACAGCTGCCATTTCAAAACACGGACAATTCGGAATTCCCAACTAAATTCGAACACCAGTATACGCTTTTTTTTGTCTAACATGGCTCTTTTTTTATACCAAATGAAACCGTTAACAGAATAACCTCTAACCGTCACGTATTTTTGTTGATAAAACTTTTTTTATTAAGTTTTCACAGACGCCTAATAGTCGCCTAACTAAAGTCTGTTGAATAGATCAATTTGACTAACAACAGTCATCATATATTCTAGTATTCTCTGTTTGTTCGATCATTAGTGAAAATGCAGCATTCTTGATTGTGTCAGTTTAATGCCCATTATTCTGCAATAATGGTCGCCATGCATTTCTTATGAAATGAAGCTGTTGTAGTAATATGAATGAAATAAAGTGCAGTGTCACATATGCTTTAATGTATCCTCGCCCAGAAAAAAACTCAAATATGGGCTCGGTGCGCCTTGACCATATTAGTTTTTCTGGACTCGGACACATTATTCGCCATAAATTACCCTGCAAACCCTTTATTTCTAAATACCGGTGGTCGGTCTGGTGTTGTATGACCGCGTCTATGTTCTCGGAGCCGAGGGTCGCACGTCCTGAAATTGATGGGTGGGTGACCCTTGACCGATGAAGGACGGTGATATGTTAGGGGGTCAAAGTCATAGGGCATTCACGTTAACGGAGGGCAAATGGGGTAAACGTTGGTGTATGACTTGAAACATGGGGGGGTCGATTGTTGATGTCGAAAATGTTAAGTCACCAGGGCAGATTCATTTTTTTTTCCCAAAAGGGGCCAAGCTGATCGCGAAACCCAGGTTATCGCGAAACCTGGGGACCGCCAAGTAACAATATAATAGCTCAGCGGGACGTTGTCGACTACTGTATGTATGACACTTTCAAATATTGTAGCTATTTTAGGGCAGTGATGGATGAAGTTCTTCATAATTTCATACTTGGTATGCATATACATTGAGACAAGTGGTCTAATGTGGGGTCACTTGGGGTTATTATATTACTCTACACTTATTCTTTGACCATAATCGGACGACCTATTGGGGACCGCTGTCCCTATTTTATACTTGACCTGTAATGAATATTAGACGAGGAAGTTCATTTGGGTTTTCCGCGATATCGTTCAGCAGGATATTTCGGAGGCCGTGATGTAAACTCCTTTTGACACGCACAATTTTCGTTACAATTTCTTTTAAATTCGTTAGATAATTAGGTTGGGTCCCATGGACCCCTCCCCCAATCCACCAACGGGAGTTGGGGGGAAATAGACGGACACTCACAATTATAAATATTTCTCTATATATGTATGTTCATATTAGAAAAAACAATTGGATCTTACACATGCTGGTAGCAACAAGATGAGGTGGTGTTCTTCCCACAATGCAATTCTTCCAATACAAATTTTTGCACTGGTTGTCATATGAATTTATAGTGACAAAAAGTACCTAAATGAACAGAACTCATCCCAATTTTGCAAATTAAGTGAAACAAATTGGTTTGGAAGAAATGCATTGTGGGAAGAACACTACAGTGTGAGTAAAAAAACACCTACATTCAGAATAAAAAATAATTAAAATAGTTAAGAATTATTTTTGCTCAAATGTTTGCTTTGGTTATAAAGAGGGAAACAGACTTTCAGAAACGTTTATTTGGCGTCATTTGGACTTTGGAAGGAGGAGTTATGCATATTTTGCTGAGAGACTTAAAAATCCTGTTTGGCCGATTTTGAGCCATACAAAGATGCATCGTTAATAGACCAGTTAACAGCAATGTTTGTAAACATGTTAGGGCCTGGTATCTTGAAATAGGTCGGCCTGACTGTTACACACTGGGCAATTGTATCTGTCAGAGTTTTAATACTATGGGCCATAACGATTCGCAGGAATGGATTCACAGGCAACAAAAGAAGTGACATAGGATGTTAACTGATCTATACATAGAGTAATATGGTCTTCAGCAGTGATTTGAGTAAAAACATTTAACAAATTATTATCAAACAATAGATTTGAGTATAATTGCAGGATTATAAAATTAATATCTCGGGGATTACAAAAGTAAATGCTGAGTGAAAAAAAAGTTCAATTTCTCAAATTAGGAAGTCAAGATAGCTGGTGTAAGACCAGTTTACTTTGGATAAGCAAGATTTCATGGTTTAACCTACAACGAAACTTGGGAGCCAAAGTGAAACCATAGAAGGTTTTGTATACAGCTTGAAAAACAGTGCATTATTGAATTTTAAGTTTTAATTCCAATTTATTTACAGAAAACTTCAGGATTAGTTCTCGCAATTCATGGACGCTGAGTATACTGTATTTGTGCAAAATAATTACCTTAGAGATGTAAATAAAAAACCTGAGCAGTTTCATTATGTTCATGAACTGAGACATTGATATGTGATTTTCAATAACTGACCCTTTATGATTGAACAATGGTAATTTGTTGAAGATATTTTACTTATAATTATGTTACACAATAGACCGTTTTATTCAAAGTGATATGTTTTTGTCAAGAAGAAATCGATACCAACTGAAATTGCATGTGTGAATTATCTTTGCTATAATGAGTTATGTTATACGTTGGTGTAATATTGTATGGCTGAAAGTGGCCAAACAGCTAGAATTTTTAGGTCTCTCCGCAAAATTGACAATTTCTGAACCCAAAGTCAGAAAGACACCAAATAGTCCGAAAGACACCAAATAAAAATCTTCTGATAGCCTGTTTTTCCCTGAAAACAACCAATGCAAACATTCAAGCAAAAATAACGTTTAACCTTTCAAGTAAAAATCTTTCCTGAATGTAGGGTTTCTATTGACTCACACTGTACATCCTCTTGGTATAGTCAGGGACAGAATTAGGCGACCAATTGCGAGTATGTCATGCTTGTCACTCAGCGCGGGCGCGAACCGTGATTGGTTAAAATCAGTGTGGTATGGGCATGGCATGTATGACAAAATAATGATTAAAATTTAAGTGTCCTATTTTGAGTCGGGTTTTCGACTCCCGGACACATTTATTCCCGTATTTTCACAGATTGTTTCTTCACGGCCGACATATGTTACCGTCAAATTACGTCAGATTCGCAATTGGTCACCTATTCTGTCCCTGAGGTAGGCAACCAACGTTTCGCTTGTGTTGTATCGGCGCCGCCTCCATTCTACAAAGCTATGGTACAATTCCAAGCGGTCGTATATACTTATACTCCAAATGGAAGTCTTTTTGTTCGCAACCATCTTTTGTTCGCAACCATCTATTTTCATAGCACTTTAAAAGAAGTCCAGGCTGTGATAGTTTCAATTTGAAGCGCACATCGAAAATAATAGTATCCCCTAAATTAACGACCTAATAAAAAATTTTTAAGTGCCTATATTGCCTTGGCTCCATGTCAATGGCATTCATTCATCAAAAAATTATTACTTAAGGCTTGTCAAATTACGACGAATTAAGACATCCCAAAACTTAATTTGCAAAGACATAAATTTGTTTTCAGAAACACATCACAAAAATCAAACCAGTGAAAAAAGTAGTTTAGGAGTTACAGGTCATACGAGGTCAGTGTCGAAACGAGTTAAATTAATACCAGAATGTGTCGCCCTGTGTCCAAGGATTAAAGAAGTTAGTTTCCCCAATCTACAGGTTGTGTTCAATGTTGAAGGCAAAATAAGGACAAGGTCACGCTGGGATGAATTTTTGTTATAATAAATGGGGATCAAATGATTCAAGGAACGAAAATATAGTGGTTGCAATATTTATATTTTAAATTTTATTGCATCATCAGTCTATGGAAGGTCAATATTAGTATTATCCATACCTCTGAAGTTTTACTTAACTTTCACATTTAATACACATTATCTAGTTTGACCAAATAACATTGCACCAGTTTTGAACAAAAATCGGACCATTCTGTAATTTACAATTACAACCAGGATGGACCTTGAACTGATCTCCTATTGGTACTCAACTGGCCAAAGTCATTGCACATAGAAAAATAGTTTTGACACAAATGGACTTCAAAACTGTACCAGAAGTCTTGACTACACCTTACGTAATTAATACCATTTTTTCAAACAGATTTTTATTTCACCAGAATCCAAACGTAAAACTTTTTCTGTTGATCGCAAAAGCAGTTGAGATAGCATTTGAGAACAGCTTGTTGAAATACGGCGTCTCAATAAAATTGTAACACTCGGACATGGCTGGTTTTAGGCATGAAATCGTGTCGTAATTTATACAATTGATGTCAATTCACGATAAAGGGACCTATCCTTCCAGTACAATTTACCCCCATCACGATAGCCTTTTGCCAATCTGGAGATATACGCCATGGTTGGCAGGTACAGAGCGAAATCCAACATCTTTGTCCACTTTTCAATAAAGCGATGAAACACGTTTCTGAATAACATTTTTTCAAACAATAGCAAATGAAACATGTGTAAACTGTGTAAAACTGTTCTGCAATAATTGATTTGCACCCATCAATAAGCCCTGGTGTTAGTGCAATTGTTCTTATTATATCACTTTGTAATATCCTAATCCCATGCAGAAAGTGCATTCCATCATGATCTTTAGCACAAATCTTTCAGATGGCTGTGTGCCTGAAAGCCATGGCAGCAGGAAATGGGCAACAGTTTTCAGTTACTCTCGTGAGAGAGTGTTCATGGTGTTGCAGTATCATGAAAACAAAACGCTGCAAATTCATCAGACACCCCAGTTGCAGTTTCCGGTAGGAAATACCTGTTCGTCAAACAAAAGGGACACAAGGAACATACCAGAAGTCAAACATTTTAACTCTGCCACCGAAGTCACAAACTGGAACTCTGGTAAAAAAAGAATACATCGTTGATACCAACAAACTGCAAGACACAGCTTACTATCGACAGAGTTACGGCGTGCTCTCCAGCAGATCCTCACATCTCCGCCAGAACACACAACCCTCTAGCCCGACATCCACAGTTCATCATTCAATAGAATCACCCTCTTAATTTGCAGTGGCAAATCCGTACGTCATGGAACACAGGTATTCCTTAAGGACGGAGATGACCAACGCAGGCTTCAATACTGTCACTGGCTAGTTAACCAGCAACCACGGTTCTTGTCAGATGTCTTGATTGGGGACGAGCACTGGTCGATGAATGCCATGGTGAATCTCTCGAAATTGGCGACGTTACGCCCCCAGAAGCAACCCTCCTGATGACTGACTTATAAACACCAGGAAGTAGAGGAGAAACTCCTTGTTTGGGAGTGGGCAGATGGGCACGGACATTGTCAGCCCTCTTTTCCCAGAGAACCGTGAACGGACAAAGATACCTTGATATGGTTAAAATGACTTAGCGTGCCTCATCTTCCACATAACTGGCCGGTTAATCGCTGAACGCTAATGGCTCATTAGGAGAGGTGGGTGGTCCCAAGATGATGGCCCATGTCACGTGCAATAGATGTACACGACAGGCTCCAGAACTTTCCGCCACCGATTTTGTCGGGGATCGAAGTCACGTTGAGTTTTTCCCGCCGAGGTCTCCAGACCTCACGCCGTTAGACTTTATTTATGTGGATATTGAAGAGCATTCTGCAGAACACCACCCGCGAGTATTCCCAGAAGTATCAAAGAAGGATCACAGACGAGGTCACGCAATCTCACCGAGCAAGAGTGCCAGGAGGGCTGTCGAGGCAATGCGATCACGAGCCGCACGCTGCATTCATCGAGGAGGTGGTCATTCGAAGGAAGAGATTGAGCAATGAATATAACTTTTTTTCTCATCCTCATCCCAGGTTATGGACTTTATTTTCAAGAACAAGAAGAAGACTTAGAATCATGGGACTTAATTGTGCACAAAGTTGAAACAAATATTTGAAACTCAAGAACTATACATATTGGTTCAAGTGAACATTTTTGCAGATATTGACTCATACGTTGCATATAGCATGTGATTTTGTTGGCATTACATTCTCTTTTGAGTGTAAGTATGTGGCACTGATACGTTCAATTGATCAACTTCCAAGTATGGAAATTGTGCATATTTTATTTATGACTTTTGAAATATTAGTAATATATTTCTTTAATTAAGTTTATCAAGATTTTACCATGGAAAAAGTCTTTACCCGGATGGCTGGTATTTTACCAATGCTATGTTAAAAGTTATTCAGAAACGGTGTGTTTCTACTATCGCTATATGGAAGTGGCATCAGAGTTTTTTCGCTTACCTGCAAACATGCGTATATTCCCAGATTGACAAAAGCATAGGTCTTTGCATCTTTTAATTTGACTTTCAAGTTTGTAAATAAATTAAGACACGATATCTGCCTGAACAAGCATTCCGAGTGTTACCCTTTTGATTGCGACGCCCTGTCGGTGCCAACCAAAAAGTAAATACTTCCTCTTTTCCATGTGCCAAAAGGGTGCCTCTTTTGGGCTGCTAAATTAACATAACCATGGAGATCGACGTTTGGTGTTTGTTGCGTGTACCAGCATGGCAAACAACAATGTTAACAACAATAACAACCAAACCTCACTCACCATGATCATCCACTTCCCCTACCCATTTTCGTCTTTGCGGCCATTCCCCCAAAATCCACATTTACCCTCCTCCCAGGGCAGATAATTTCCAACGGTTAACGTCTATGCATGCTACTAGGTGACAGAATTTTAGCCACCATTTTTCAACAAGAAAGCTTTTCGTAATGAATCTTGGCATTATTAATATGAGTGTGGTAACGGAAGAACACCCATAACGTGATTATTGCGGACACAGCCCTGTCCGTGGTATAAAATTACATTTTATAGCCGCTGTATTATGACTTTTCACCTGATTTCATGTTGACGGATTTTCCAAAATCATCTCAAATAATCCCCAGTGTACACATTGAATATTAAGTCATATCAGTACAGACAATACCGGTGGGAAATCAAATTGATAACCTTAATTACCAATAGTCATAGTTTATTCATAACATAACCCTGATGAAGCTGATAAACCAGACAGTTTGATTGGGGTCATGGCCAGTCACCGTCCCATATAGTCCTTTGGTATCCCCATTAGGCCAAGAGTATATTAAAAATTCCAATGGAAAGGTGGAAATTTCTTTCTGGAACAAAGCGGAAATGTCAGAAATTGGTGCAAAATGTGTCTCTAGAATAATATACGAAAAGTCCCCAAACAAATCCTCTTTGTGATTTTCAGAATAATTGGGCAAAGTTTGTACAGGGGTAAAATACGAAATTTTCCATTGTTCCTTACATGTGTTCCCATCCACCAACATTTTTGTCATGTCCCAAGGATTACAAAAGGTATAGTTTGCCCTTCTATGGCTTGTACTTTAAATACTACAGACTGTCCCATAAAAACTATACATCAAACTAAAAATTATAAAATATACAGTGTGTCATTTTTGGCCAGTATTATTTTGACATATTTGTTAGACAAGATCCTAAGCTAAATCCTCGCTTTTATATTCCAATCCCGATTTGATGGACACTAAGCGGAGATATTGTCAGTTGAACACAAAGGATAAAATACACTTGGGCCATGTTTCACCTGCAGGTTCAAGAACTAAAGGTATAAGGCACGTAGCATAATTGTGGGATTAAACCCTTTTTCAAACAAAAGAATGTACAGATCAGAGTGAAATGTATTATCAAGCATTTAACAAATCATATATAATTTTCAGTGAAGCACCAGAACTTATTATGTTGTTGGTTGAATGAGGGACCCATCTTCAGAGGGACAATACCTGTAATTCTTGGAAATTTGGGTAATTTTGACCTGAAACTAATGTACAGTTCGCAGTCTTTGAGGTACAAATGTGTGGAACACACTGGTTCCTTCATTATATGCCCCTGGCTCTTGGAGGGCAGTGGGGAATAGGGGGAAGGGTAAAATTGCCCCTCCACATTAGAGCGTTGACCACAAAGAACAATAAAGAAAGGATGGCTGTGTTCAAAAGTCTCATTTATTTCAACAAGGGTGTTTTATGGTTACCTTCGCTGAAACCTGGGAAAGCTGAGACAACAAGACTGTTTTTGGATTTCAATTTCCCAATGCTACATGTGTTTATTTTTTGCTTTTTTTAAGTTTTTTATTTTTTTCTAATGTTTTTAATTGGTTTTTTTTTACACTTTTTCTTTTAATATTTTCATAAGGAATTCTTGAAGGTGATTTTCATGGCACCTTTAATACTTGTTGATATCAGATAGCCGAACTGGCCCAACAGGTTTTTTCAACGGGTCTCAGATATTAGCCATAACTCCGAACCAGACCCTGACCCACAAAATTACACCAACTAAATTCTCATGAAAGCTGAAACACTCCAAAAAGAATCATTAAAACTCCAGTTGAGATGAACTAATTTTTTTTTAAATGTTTTTAAAATATAGTATTTGATTGTATAGTTTGTTTTGGGACAGTCTGTATATGGTAAAAAAGCTCAAGGTCATCTGGGGGTAATTTTCAGAATGTGTCGATTCTGTCTTAAGATGTGTCAAATTCTTCACTAGTTTACTAACACCAAATGAATATTTAAACAGGTGATGGTCATACTTGCAAAATTACAGGGCCAAGTGTGTTGGGGTTCTACAGGCTCTATGGGGGTCACTGCTTTCTGCTCTTATATGTCAGTATTGAATCCATGTAGGTGATTTGATGAACATTTTCTGTTTTAATATGACTCCACGAGGCAATTTGACTCTGGTTTCAATGAATTGGATCTTTTGAAATATTTACCCCATGATGACCTTGAATGATTTAGGTCTGTAGTACCTAAACTACAGGTTGTAGATAGGGCACACTATACCTTTTATTGATCCTAGGGGGGGGGGGAGGGACATGCACAAAAGTTGAACACTTTAACGGACAATTCTAATATTTTGTATTTTACCCCTGTACCACTTTGTCCCCCTTATTTCTGAAAGCACCAAAGATGATTTTAGGGGACTTTTTAGTATGTTTATTTTATACCATTTTCTGCACCATTCCTGACATTTTCATCGTGTTCCGAAATTTCCACGTTAAAACTACACTGCTTGGTCCCTACGGCGGTATGATCTTGCACAAATCTGCACAAAATGTTTTGATTGGTCCTGGGCAACATTGGCCTTTATTAACAGGGGCAATTTTGGGCAAATCTTTTTTACACGGTGTTGAAAGTGTATAGACATGTTAATCTGGTTTTTTATCGAGCCAAGCTCGTGCGCGGAGTGCCCATCGCTTTCCTTGGCGTTGATCCCACTCCATGTAATTTTTGCTGTGGGGAGTTCTTGCCAGTCTGATTTTGACGTCAACGCCGGTACGAACAACGCATTTCCCGGCAGTACGTGGAGCACCTGCACGGCTTCTGCTTTTAAAATTCGCCTCAATCGGCGGGATAAGCTATTGAATGCTGTAACTATATGGTCATATTCTTCGCACCTCCCACATGTCAGTAGACCAGGTGCTAACTTGTGTTTGTAAACATTGATGTCACCTCATCTATACATTATCAGCATTCGCCGGTACCCATTATGCAAGTGTGAGATTTTGACCACCACTCATGCTCCTGGAGCATGGGTTGTGGCAACCGTTCTAGAGCGGAGCTATTCATTATATTGATTGCTGACCACAATAGCAGTAGTGATTTATTCCGTAAATGTTATCAAGGATTAGAATTGCAAACCTGGCACACCAATCCTCGCTGGTCTGGTCTTGTGGTTATAGGTAGCTGAAGTTCTGAACTCATGATACAGTGGTCACGGGTTCGAGTCTCGCTACTGCTTCTTTTAAAATAAATAAAATTTTCATTATTTTTTCAGGTTAGAGGGAAAATTTTTAAGTCCAAGAAAGATAAGAAAACTCAATAGCTGCCTTTTGAGGTTAGTGAGGGAGACCAGCTCTTGGAGCATGGGTGGTGGTCAAAAACTACTGCGTGCTACCCATTATACACCTGGGTGGAGAGGCATAATTGGGGTAAAGACCCCTACTCATTGGCACAACACATTGATCGCGGCGGGGCTCGAACTCGCAACCTTTAGAGTGTGGGTCGGGCGCTCAATCCACTGGACCACACGTGCCCTATGTCATCTGGTTCTAAGGATTAAAAATATATTTTCCTATATCTACAACCATTTGTGTTTGCACGACAGGCCAAAAACTGCTCAAGGTCATCATGGGGGTAAACATAATTATTCGATTAGTTTCACATTGTTAATGCGGGAATGTTACAACAGGAAATTTACATTGACTTTATGTTAATCAGCTCAAAGGTATCTAAAGGAGGCCAGAGTGCCCATCCCATTATATTATATACCTAATGTCAAACTACATAACATGTTTCTTACATTACTATCTAAGAGCATGAAGAATTTGAACCTATTTTGAGAGTAATCTGTGCATTATAAATGGTTTACCCCATAGTGACTTTGAACCATTTATACCTAATGTGTTAATTGCCCTAAATAGCAAACTACTATACTTTCTTAAATCGGTAGAACCAGACGAATAACCTTTTAATCCCGTATGAAACGGTTACAAATTTTACCCCTGTTAATTTACCCCCTTCCATATCTCAAAATGCTCATGGATGCAAAAGTTGCATCAAGATTTGGAATCAGGTCAATGTTGCTTAGAAACCATCAAAACATGTTATACAGACTCTTTTGCAAGGTCATATGCAAGGTTTCTGGTTCTACCGCTGCACTAATATAACTGATTGTTCAAAGGCTGTACGCCATCAAATCACCATTTCGTTTATTTTATGTACAAAATGACAATTATTTGAAAACGTCAATTAGGCCAGTCAAATTAAGAATAACGATGAATTAACCCAAAACTTATTGCAACAGAATAAATTTCTGCAGAATTATATTGAATAAAAAAGCTGTAAGAACAACATATCAGACGTTTGCCATAAGCGCTGAAATTGCAGTTTGGAGAGTTGGGGTAAGGTTTATATTGTAGTCAAAATATGGCAAGCGTAGTAGTCCAATAGTGTTATGATTTAATCCAAAGGAAATTGCAATAGATGCAGAAACAACTTATTAAACACACTGTCGTGTCGCATCAAGGTTTAAAAATAACTAACCCAAAACAAAATCAAAAAATGCATCATGACTAGAACGTGGTAGTTTTTGACCACAAACCATGCCCTAGGAGCAGGTCTCCCTCACGAAACTCAAAGGGCAGTTATCGTTTTTTTGAGAGCCCTCCAGATCAGAAAACACGAACCGCAACTCAATTCCGTCATTGTACTCTTCACTGGTTCGATCAAAGGTCAACTTAGGTCAACCGTGAATGAGTACACCCCCATCTTCATCTCCATAACATCACTGGTGGGCTCTCCTGACGAGGACATACACTCACAGCCCAAATTTGTAATCAGCGCATTTGACTAATGTTCAGACTAGTCCCCCAGTTAGCCTGGCTGACCTGACAAGGAATACGCCAGTCACAACACTTGTCATTGTTCACAGACTAACAAATGACTAAAGAAACAAAATAGCTTGACTAAGTTCACAAGCCGGACTAGCACCCAGATGTAATTTTCAGGTGTTCGACTAAGGCTGACCAACTTTACCAACTTGATTATGCCCTAGTCACATCAAAAACTTGTCATTCTCGCTGGACTAAAACGTGTTTGACTAATTGCTGGACTAAAATGGCAAAATTACCTGACTAACAGAGCCGTATGACGTAATAACAGACACATTTTGATTGGCTCAACTTGTTTACCGTTCAACACTCATGCACTGCACCATGCAATCGAACTTGTGTGTCGATCGAATAGCTGCTGCTCCGGCTTGGCTTTTCAAGGTTGAAAAGGCAGATTAAACTGCAGATATCACACTCACAGCCCAAATTGGTAATCAGCGCATTTGACTAATGTTCAGACTAGTCCCCCAGTTAGCCTGGCTGACCTGACAAGGAATACGCCAGTCACAACACTTGTCATTGTTCACAGACTAACAAATGACTAAAGAAACAAAATAGCTTGACTAAGTTCACAAGCCGGACTAGCACCCAGATGTAATTTTCAGGTGTTCGACTAAGGCTGACCAACTTTACCAACTTGATTATGCCTTAGTCACATCAAAAACTTGTCATTCTCGCTGGACTAAAACGTGTTTGACTAATTGCTGGACTAAAATGGCAAAATTACCTGACTAACAGAGCCGTATGACGTAATAACAGACACATTTTGATTGGCTCAACTTGTTTACCGTTCAACACTCATGCACTGCACCATGCAATCGAACTTGTGTGTCGATCGAATAGCTGCTGCTCCGGCTTGGCTTTTCAAGGTTGAAAAGGCAGATTAAACTGCAGATATCACTAGTGATCGTCATGGAAGGTGACATAACGTGAGTTTAAATGAAATTAATTATTTTTATTGCAAGTAGCTGCAGAAAGAGTGTCCTAAAAATGACTTGAAAATGTGATGTACGTACGGTAATGGTTATGCATTGCACTTAGCCTACGTACGGTGCATGGTGATTATAAGCTTACATACATGTACATGGCGCATGAATGGTCGTGATTGTTAGCGGCCAGAAGATTATAATCACGTTAGTGATGGTTCAGAGCGGGGATTAGAGTTACTTATTTTTGTTAATTTTTCGACATTCCTCATTTCCTGAAGTTTCAGGCTTGAGTCATCTTGTCTCTCAGCTGTATACATAGAGGCTGGCACCGCCATTGTAATTGACACATCAGGTAGGCCTAATGGAGGATTGATCAAAATGGCTGACCTGCAGTTAATATGAAAAAAAAAAAAAAAAAAAAACCATTACCGTACGTACATCACATTTTCAAGTCATTTTTAGGACACTCTTTCTGCAGCTACTTGCAATAAAAATAATTAATTTCATTTAAACTCACGTTATGTCACCTTCCATGACGATCACTAGTCATATAGAACGTTCATGTGACCGTACAGTTGAGTATGGACACAATTTTTTTTGCTGAAAATGATAGATTAGGGCGCGTAGAATAAGAATCTGCCGGGTGCTACCTGGGCATCCTTGAGCATTTTGAGAAATCCAAGATGACGTCGCCATAAATGATAATTATCTATTCAATCCTATATTATCAAATTATGGAGTTACTAGATATACTATAGGATCCAACAGTGTTTTTCAACATTGAAAAGCTCTTTCTCATATTACAAGGATTCTAAAAAGGTATAGTTTACACTATCTATGGCTTATAGTTTCGGAGTTATGGGGTAAAAACTGCAAAAATGGTGAAAAAAGTCAATCTTGGTGTAAACATAAGTAAAAAGTTGGTTGAAATCAGGTAATATGTGATGCAAATTGTTTCCCTAGCTTTAAGGATTGAAATAAGGAATAGTTTGCCTTATCTGTTATGCTTAGTTTTCTTAAACTTGACTTAATTCGCCATTTTGGTCAATAACCAAACACGTAATATAGTCAAAACTATTCCTATATTCCATTCTATGAGCTGAACCAACAATTTAAACCACGAAAGTAAAGGTTAGGCGTCGGTTTTTCTTTCGTCTTCATGATTGAATATTAAATATTTGTTTACACTTTCGCAAGTCTTGGACATGATATCTAGCAGGACATTTTGGGTGCGTAATTACACGGATTGGGCAATTTTCAGCGCAGATTGGTGGGGAAAATACCAATTTATCGGTGCGCGGAAAATACGGAATTGCCGCAAATCGCGTTTTCTAAACACTGATTCTCGACTCTGTAGAAAATCCCTGGAAATTCCATATATTCTGACCAGAAAATAAAATATCAAAACGCAACTTGTCTCTGAGAATTACAATACAACTTGAACGTTTTGCTTAAGAAAATTCAAGAAAATTGCGCGACATAGGTTTTTAAACTTTGGTCTATTTACGAAATGCAACAACACCCGACCTTAGTCAACATTAATATGGATCTTTCTATATTTAATTTGTTGATTTCAAGATACTTTTGACAATTTTTTTTATGTGGATTCCTTTTCTCCTTTTTACACCATTCACGTTGCCAACATCTCTATTTATTTCAAGAATTTACCACTGTATTCAAATTCAAGTGATTTTCAGTATTGTAAAAAAAGGCGAAATGTAAAAGGTTTTATATGTATAAACGCGACTCTCTGAGACTGAATTTGCTGTTTAATGGATACATGTTTTGAAATGCTTTTTGAAATGCTAAATTGTCCGTATGATATTTATTTTTTATGACAGGTTTTATGTAAAAAACCTGCTCTTTTTCAATGGAAGAGCATTACATACAACGCATTCTAACAGATTTTATGTGTATAGAAGAAAGAAAAGCACGACTCTCTTGGACTGAATTTGCAACATTAGACACGTTTAACAGAAAGAGCATATCTTGAAATATTTTTCTCTAAGGATCTAAATTGTCCGTAAGAAATTTAAATTTTTATTACAGGATTTATGCCAAAAAATACCTGCTATTTTATCAATGGGAGAAACCTCTAAAAAATTGGTGCCTAGCGTTAGTTCCCTTAAGGAATTAATATTATTATTATATTTGTCTTTTTATTTACCAAAAGCAAACAACAATTTTGAATATTTCCGTGCGACACTTCATTAAAAAAAAATTAAGACTGTTATGTACAACTTTTTTGTTTTTACAACTATTATTGTTGTTATTAATCAAATTGCAATTTTTAAATTGGATCTATCAAATATTCATTAGAAAATGTCTTAAAAACTAAATACTCCAGGGATTCCGCGCTTCGTGCCGGAGGAGGACACCCCCTCCCGAAACCACCACCTTGCCGTTCGATATGAACCCTTCATGAACACTACATGTGATTCATTCAAACAAAACCCAAGCCATCGACTAGATTTTAAGACCGTTGATCATATCTAGAAGCATTATAAAATAAAGTGAACCACTTGTAAATTTCAAATTGTTTCTATCAAATTTGCTTAAGAAAATGCGTTTTGAAAAGTGAACATTGCAGGGGTTCCGCGCTCTACGCAGGAGGTGGACACCCCCTCCCCTTTCCACCCTGCGTACCGTAATATATATGAACTCTCCGTGGACGCTTTACGTGTAATCAATTCAAGCAAAACCTAAGCCATCAACTATTTTTCTTTTTAACACTGTTTATCATACCTGTAAGCATTATAATCTTTACAGGATTAAAATCCTGTAAGCGGATCCAGCACCTCTGAAGGGGTGAAAATGGAAGTTGACGATATGTCCGCAAAGTGGCCATGACGCCACGTAGTGTGCGGGGTTCCTACCTTACAGGTATGTTTTTTTGAAAATATGTTCTGGAGAGCGATCATTGCATGGTTTCCGTACTACGCGCGGGATGGTAGGAACCATCGCACACTACGCGGCGTCATGGCCGCTTTGCGGACATATCGTCAACTTCCATTTTCACCCCCAAAGGTGCTGGATCCGCCCTGCCACTTACCTATGAGGCGGGATCAGGGCCAGGGTCATAACTCGGAGCTCATTTAGTCGGGGATCATCCTCGGTAAAGTCGGAATTAAGAGCCTTCGGTCGGGGATCATCTCGGTAAAGTCGGAATTAAGAGCGTACGGTCGTAGCTCGCAGCATGGAATGTCCTCTAATAGCGGAAGGACCTCTAATAGCCGAAAATAGGCTGATTTTGCATATTTTGGCATGAACCCCCCCCCCGGGGGGCATGAAAGCACCCCCAAGATACGCCACTGGAATCATATGTTAATTGGTCACAATGAATGTTTTAACGAGACAGGCTTAAAAAAACTTTGAGTGAACAAGATATGAATGTTTTGTGTTTTGGTGGCCATTTTGATTTTTTGCGTTTCTACAAAAACGCTCATGGTTTCTTGTCTGGCATCCATCGGATTCAGATTAAGCATAAAAACTGGTCAAGAAACCGTTGAAAAACCTATATCTAACAAAACAAGGTTGATATTAGTTATCGATGAATCTGTAGCCTGCCCGGATGCATGTTTTTGGAGGAGATAATTCATGATCAATATTGTCCGCCACTGGTATGAAATGAATAATGCCGAACTTTGTTCAACAGGATCAAATCCGAACCGTTGCTATCTGCACTGCTTTCTTCCCCAATACAAACAAGATGAATAAAATGTCATTACAGGAGAACTTAGAGCAAGGTCATTGAATCAATAATTGTTCGTAACATGCTTAAATTGCACTCCTAATTCGTGAATAGGTTTGCCATCAAAGTTTCAGAGTCAAAAGTCATAATAAAAACCGTACATCTAAGTTAATTGGACAGACAGTTGTAGTAGTCTATAGCAAATATAAAGTGTAAATAGTTGCCCATTGACTAATGTGCGGTAGTATCAATCCTTTGCCTTCGATGTTATTCACATTCCCAATATCACGAGTCTATGACGGAAACGGTGTCCGGTCGTAGGGTTATTTTCGAGCAGATGTCCTCACTTCCAGCAGAATTCATTGTAAAACCAGGCATTTTAACATTGGGGATAAGTCGAATTTATTAGTATATATTTCTTCGGTAAAAATATGGTAAGCAAACGTATATCTCCCTAGTGTAGGCCACCCACCTTATTTCTGAATGGATTTTCGATACGGATGTATGCCACCTGCCTTGAAACCATTTTTAACTCATACTTTTGAACTACAACCTGAAGAAGGGCAAAATTATATTTTTATAATCCCTGAAAGGTGACGAACACCCCCTTATAGTACGGTATACTTTCAACGCGTTTGAACCCTTTTCATATTTGACCCCTGTATAAACCTTACCCCCTTAAAATACATATTCCCTGGCCTTTGATTGGTTAAACGTTTAATGTTGTTCTTAAGGTTTTCTCACTACAATTTGGGAGAAAGAGATCTTTTGCAATTAGTTTTGGGTTAACTCATCGCTAGTTGTAATTGGGACTGGCGCATCCTACAGGCATTAGGTTAATTGTAGTCAGTCAAGCCAGCAAACACCCAACCGGAGTCCGGACGGCGCGGCGGTCAACTAGCCCAGGCAACTCAGATTAGCTAAGTGGGGTGTTGGAACCCTTGATAGACAAAATCTACTCTCTGTCCAATTAAATTAGATGTCCAGGTTTTATTAATTAATCCAAAATATAATTTTCAAAAACAAAGTAATACAAGAAAAGGTTGTAATCATTGTTGGACCCATCAATTCATGTGGATCCATCAAGATTGTTAGGTCCCACAACTTGAAAACAAGATGTTTTCTTCGGATTTTTATCAAAATTACACTGATTTTTATTGCCAAACGACACAAACCGGATCGAATTGAATATTGACTTTAAACTGAACTTTGAGGACAAAACAATTCACGAAATTAGGGCGCTTCCAAAAGCATGTTTGATTCGTGGACCTTGCTCTGATTTCAGCGGTTTTCGCGTGCATTAACACACGGGAATATAAATGCATCGTTGATATTGCTAATTTGAACAGAGGTCCTGTTGTTTTAATCGATTTGTTACGAAAAACCAAAACCGATCAACACTCTCCTGTTAATGCCCGTCCATTTAAGTTAAAGTTGTGTGGAACCAGTGATCGGGCTCTACACCAACGGGGGCTAACTAAGTCCAAGGGTGAGTTGAAATTTGCTCACTATTTTGTATCCTCTATCTGCTCATGAAACCCGTTGTACATTTTATTCCACCGCAAAGAGCAAATTTTGTCTCTATCTCCTTGTCTGGTGGAAAAGAAAGTTCTCCCATGTACAACCGAATGACATTAGAAATTCAGTTGACTGAGCTAGTTGTGTCGTATAAGTATGCGCTTTTCCATGTTGTGCGTACGCGTTAGCATCTGTGTAAGAGACTAATATAATTGTTCGCACTGCAAGAGGCGAATTTCGGGCAACGAGAGGGAATGTTTCGGTGGATTTAACATGAAAGGGTAAAATATTTGTGATAAGGTGGGGATATTCTGAATCAGGGATAGTCTCAGGTATTTATAGATCCGTTTCGATGGTTCTTCAAATGCTTCAAATATAGGAGAAATGGGATGAATAGGGATTAGTCGTCGCCGCGGGGGGTTTTCCACCCGCAGGCTATTCTAAAGTACGGTAAAGAAAAACTAAAGCGTTGGGACACACATTCACCAGACCTTGCCGTTGCGCACTCAGAGGTTCTGGTTCCAAGCGGGACTATGTGGAACCTGGATATCATTCTCGTTTGTATTGCAAAATTGAGTGTAAATAACAACGGTTCGGATTGATCCTGTTGAACAAAATTTCGGATTATTCATTTCATGCCAGTGGCGGACAATTTCCGGGCGAAAATACATCTATCCAACTACAAAGTGGAGTCAATGGAACCTTCCACAAAACGTAACTACTAAATGGTCTGTAAAACCTGTTATTTGATTCATTTCAAAACGAGGGATTTGTGATGTGACATGCCCAGATTTCAATAGATTTGGAGGTGTAAATCCCCTCATTCATTCGTCATATAAAAAATATCTTAGGTCCAAAAGATACCCAACAACTTTTCTTTCCAGATTATTTCGAAAAAAAAAAGCGTTATTTTTTTTAAAATAATTAATAAAACCAGACATCTATGTTCATTGGACAGACAGTACCAAAAGATAATTTGCTTCCAAACCAGGCTTTTGCAATGAAAAGGTTGATATATCGGCGAAAGAAGCCCTTAATATGAATATAACAAACATTGAGATCCCTTTTACAGATTTTAAGGCTTCTGATAATAGCTATATCAGAAATAGGTGGCAAATGCTGTGGGATTCATTTCCTAATAATAAAATGCATGTTTTGCAACCAACTGTTGGAGCTACAGGCAGTTCAGGTTTGATTGGACGAAGGGACGAAATTGTATTATCGCGATGTAAAATTGGTCATACTTATATGACCCATAGTTATTTGCTTAGAGGTGAGCCAGTCCCTCGGTGTATTCCTTGTGATTGTGCTCTTTCTGTGAATGTATTACTTGAGTGCATTGATTATGTGCTTATAACGTAGAAAAAATATTATAACGTCCCAGATTTGATTGAAAACATTATTTCAAGATATTAGGCCTTTCAGGTGATATTAAATATCCTGAAAGAGGCTGATCTGTTCAACTATTTGAACTTTTTATAAATGTTGTTACTAGAATTTTACTTAACAGTTTATGTTGGATAAAGGTGTTTTAAAGTTTTAAATGTTAAATGTACCTAAACGGTCCATGGCCCGATCGCAATAGCCTCGTCCCTGATAGCCCCAGATTATTTTACCGGAAGTGGTCAACATTTTGGTATCGGAAGAAAGCTACGATTTTCTCATTTACCCTGTGAAATCTTAGAGCCAAAGGATGTTTGGTTTGGAAGTTATGAGCGAAAATGTGCCCCATTTTGGTTCGACCAATATTATTTTAGACAGTACTCTATGTGGCTACAAAGCACGTTTTAGCACTCGATCAAAACGGGTTGGAAATATCGGCGCGAAACTTTACAGATATGGTTTTGGATTGAATGTTCATCTAGCAAGATTAACACTTCATATCCTTAAATCGGGCCATCCCCCTTTAATGACACGATATGAAACAATTGTGTTGAGTGTCGGTAAATATTAATACTCACTCACTCACCTCCCCAAACCCGGCGTCAGCGATACTTGCATCTTTAAAGAATGGTCCCGAATGCACAAACAAGAGTTAGACCAGGTCTAACTTTAGACCCGGTCTAAGTTTAATTTTGTCCCACCAGAAAAGACATTTTTCCTTTATACGACAAAGCGGTAATATTATTTTAAAATTTGCACTTAAATCTTTCAAATTTGCTAGTTACTTTACGAAGAAAGTGTGAATAACTATCAATTTGAGGCAAAACTATTTTTGACTTAGACCATGTTTAAAGTAAGACCTGCTTTAACTTTTTGTGCATACGGACCATTGTTTTATTAATTAGTTCATAAATACCATTGAACGGCTTCTGGCTTCTTACTGTGTAAAAGAAAAGCCCAAGTTCACACTCTAAGTGGGCTAATTAAAGCAAATCAATATGGTATGAATATAAAAAAGGCCCAACTCCATGAAGTTGGACCTTTCTTTCACAATACTTATAGCGCCACTACAATGTATTATTGCCGTTTAGCCATTAAACGATACTTGGTGCAGTATTTATGTACATTCTGTTTATACAGTACTTAAATAATATCATTCTTTCACTTTGGCAATATTTGTTTACCATATATTAATCATCTGATACATGTATTATTGTTTTTAAGTTATATTTGCCATTAAAGAATGCCCTATGCTTATTTTAAGGAATGTCTTATAGATATTTGTTCCAGTTTCACAATATTTTCAGTGGTCTCTTTAACATTTTACAAGCAAAGTTCATGTTATTTTTCGTCTTAGTGAAAAAGGTTCGAAAATATGCTGTAGTGTTTCAATGGAAATGCAACAATTGAAATAAGTTACATTATGATAATGCTTTTACTAATTAAAGTTCAACAGAAGATTTAAATGATTCCTGCTCAAGTCAATAAAAAAATGTGTCTTTTTTTCTATATTACTCAAGAACAGTTTTGATGGAGTTGGGCCCCTTCTTTCAATTGTAAATGGCGTTTAACCTTTCAATAAGATGCATGAGAGTATTCACATTGTATCTCTTTTTGGATCAGAACTCATTATTTCACAAGAGCAATAAACACATAGCCGTTTTCTTTTCATGGTGAAGTTGACAGTATATTAGGTTGCTGGCGTTCTATCTTGAAAAGTACTGAGCAAAATAACAAGAAAGGGTTCCATACCCTTTAAGTCCAGATTAATCGACCAGAAACGCTAAAAATAGGCTTTTCATTGAGTGAAAATTCGAATTGAATTTGTCGCTTATAACATTTGTCAGAATTGTATATTATCATTATTACTATTTTCTTACAATTTCGAATGAATAGAATAAACGAAATATTGGTTTCAGCTCGCTGTCAATTTTATTACAGTGATGCACATTTTTATTATTACAACAAAACAAATCTTGCAACCACTTCCATAACAATTTAAATTAAACTTTGATATCAGTTGCATCAACTTGAATTTCATTAATTTCCAGTTTAATCAAATCACAATGTGTTTATAAGGTCTCATGTCCACTGCAGAGTCCAGAGTGTCCATAGATATTATAAGCGCGAAGCGCTAGATCGGCCCATAGCCAAGTCGAACGAAGCACGACGCACTTGGTTGCGGACTAAGCCCCTATACCACCGAGCTATATTTACTAACTATAGAGTGGCGACTAGCCCGATTCGAATGAAGCCGTGCGTAGTTGTGTACGCACCTGCGCGGAGCAGGATATTTCCCGGCATCCTCGAGCGATTTGGGTAAATTTGGGGTATGCGTGACAGTACGGCGGTGCGGAAAGTGTGTAGTCTGTGTCACGGACTCCGAAAAATATTATCTAAATTAGTACTGCGCGAGAGATTAACGTTATCAGTCCGTCATAGCGAATGCATGCAAATGAAACTAAATCTCAAATATCTCTTTTTTTTTTTTTTTTTTTTCCATAACAATTTAAATTAAACTTTGATATCAGTTGCATCAACTTGAATTTCATTAATTTCCAGTTTAATCAAATTACAATGTGTTTATAAGGTCTCATGTCCACTGCAGAGTCCAGAGTATCCATAGATATTATATTATAAGCGCTAGGTCGGCCCATAGCCAAGTCGAACGAAGCACGACGCACTTGGTTGCGCACTAAGCCCATATACCACCGAGCTATATTTACTAGCTATAGAGTGGCGACTAGCCCGATTCGAATGAAGCCGTGCGTAGTTGTGTACGCACCTGCGCGGAGCAGGATATTTCCCGGCATCCTCGAGCGATTTGGGTAAATTTGGGGTATGCGTGTATGGAAGCACAAGTGTATCACTTTCTTCTTATCCCTATAGATAAGGAAGCCTTATCCCCAAATAACACTCCGTTAACTGGAGATAGCGCTTCGTTAACTGCAGATAACAAAGCTGAATTTTTTTTTTTTTTTTTTTTTCTGGAAAACGAAGGGGTTCTATGGAGATTTTTGCATCAGAGGGTCCGTTACTATGTTTTGTTTTAAATATGTACCGTAATTGGGTCTGAACCTATAGAACCTAGCGAGAAAATTGAACGTTTTTGCCGGGTACTTCGGTGCTCGCCAACACGGAAAAGTGAACACGCAATCGCTACGGGCCACATCCCTTTTCCCACAATGCATTTCGGTATTATTCCAGTCTTGAGAATTTTCAAACGCTGGTTTCAAACGCTAGAAACAGGCTATACGTACTTACCGTACCGCCGTAGCGTGACAGCGGGTCAATTTCGACGACCAAATGGCAGCGTAAATAGCGGACAGTTTATGTTGCGTGGATTTCGATATTCTCGCATTGTTGTTCTTATTTTTATGCCAACAGTTTGCTTTTATGTTTCGCTTGACCTCGAACATCGACATAATAAACATAAAAATAAACAAGAAATTGCAATTTATTTTTTTTTCTTTCCTTTCTTTCAGCTTTCTCTCATGCATTCGTTGTCTTTGTTTCTTTCTTTCTTTCTTTTTAGTTTTCTTTCTTTGTAGTTCATGCTCAGCAGAGTTGTATTTATAACTTTGAGAACGTTTTGTTCCTGAAATTTACATCTGCATAAATACAATTTAGAAAAAAAATTATAAGATCAAACCAAACGTTTGTAAATAGGACTCTTACGAAGAAATTTGAACACATGGCAAAAATCACATACGTGTTGAATCAGATGCCTGGGATGTCAAGCTTTTTTTTTCAGCTTTATCTTTTTTTTGTTCTTACTTTTTTAAAATTATTATTTATCCTTCATTTTCCATTTCTTTGCTTCTTTTTTACAGGCCCATTTCGTTTTTTCATTCATCTAATTTCTTTCTCTCTTTCTCTCTCTTTTTGTTTTCTTTTTATTTTAAGGAGGGGGTGATAGAGTACGCAATCCCGTGTTCGGTTATCCTAAGCCATTGGTTTTTGGAAGAGCAGGTAAATAGCCATTCTTGTCTTCGTCACTGGAGGTGTGGTTACGGGTAGAGGAGAGCCTAGGTTAGAAGGGGGGAACTGCGGGTTTTCTAGAGGAGGAAGGGAGTATGGATAGCACGAGGAGCAAGAAGGATAAAGGGGGGGGAAAAATGCGTGGAGGGCAAGTGAGTGGCATAGTTGGACGTGGACTAGGGGCACAGTGGAGGTGTGATGATGATGGGGGTAGGCTGGGCGTTGAGGGGAAGGTCCTTGGACTGGGATGTGCACGCCCCCATGGAAGGTTGTGTAGATTGTTGGGGGAGAAAGGTTGTGCAGGAGGTGTGGGAAAGAATGGGGAGGGAGGGCAGGGTAGATGGGGAGAATAAGGGGACTGTGGTGGGGCCTATCAGTGTGGACATAATGTCCATGTTTTTAGACAACAAGTAGTTCCCTCTTTGCTGTTTTGGCAAAGAAAGCGTACAGAGTCTTGTAAGTTTGTTGCTAAATTTTAAATAAATTCCCTAACAACCAATTTAAAATAGAATGTGGGAAAAATAACAGGAGTTTCTCTCTCATTTTTGAGAAACTCAGAGAGATATCTATTGTAGGGCGTTTCGATTAACTCTGATCAAATACTTTGATCGTTTTGGTTAATCTCATCACCTACATTTTGCTATGCTTAATTTTGGGTCTAACCTGGTATTTTGGTAATAATTTTTTGATGAAAGATAGCATTAATCACTATCATTAAGGCACTCATGAATAGCATATGTCATTTAGTGTGTACGTAGACCTTAAAATAACGACAAATTGCAAGCAGTATGTTTTATACATTAGGTTATTTAGTCCACTTTTGTGACAAAATCTAACCTTATTTTGGATTTCATGAGTGGCGAATTTAGAAAGAATGGGTATATTTTCTCTTTTGGAGGTTTTCTTTTTATTAAATAATTAAGAAGGTTGGCAAAAAATCATTAAAGAAAAGAGAATAACATAAAAGTCTTTTTTTAAAGTTCTGTTAGTTTTCTGTTGCAGTAGGGGAAACGAAAGGGGGTATTCGGTTTAGCCATACATTTTTTTCTTTCTCACAATTTTTGTATTATGTGTTTTCCACATTTGTTTATTATTTTTACTTAACCAACCTTATCAAGGTAGCTAATTTTCCAATGTTTGATTTTAATTCCCATTCGGACTCGATTTAAAACGACTCAATTGTTTTTCTTATTTCAGTTGTATTTCTTTGTTGATTCTTATCTTTCTTCTGTCTGATACAAAACAGGCCTGTTTTTTGAAATGCAGTTCTTTAAAACACGTGTAAATCCTCACGAAGCAGTAAGACCAAAAAACTTCAACGGGGAAAAAAAATGCTGAGAAAAATAATTAACTTCAACTTGTTTGTTTGTTTTGTACAATGAAATCACAGACAGACACACAATAAAGAACAAAAACCATGTGTTAAAAAGTAGTTATTTGCTCAAGGACGCAGCGATTACGCACAAGAAATCATCAAAAGCGTCTACGTCCAAACTAATGCTGTGACAGCCACCAGTCAAAACACACAAACCGATTACCAACGGTTCCAAATTCGTCTCAAACCAACGATGTCGGAACTCTAAGTATCTGAGTACAAACTCAACTGAATTTTCAAGATGAGATCACTACGCCTCATACCTCTTGTGTCCCCGCTGTTTCGAGATTTGGAGCGCATCCTCCCTTGTGGACAAGCTTTGGTGGACCATGAAGGAGAACTATGATCTGAAATTACAACTGATACAAAAGGATCTTGATGTGAGCAAACAAGGAAATGCCACCTTGGTAGCAGAAAACAAGAAACTGGTTCTTGAAATCAAGAAGGACAGAAATCAACCTCGAAGAGAAAAAATCAACAACTGAGAACAGATCTGGAGCAGACTCATCAAATCCACAGGCAATGTACAACACAAGGCAGATAAAGCTGAACTTCAAAACGCTCTTTCCAAAATGCCAATTCTCACAACGTCATCACGAAGCCATCTTATTGAAAAGGCAACGACAGATCTCTCAGCTTTACAAGAGCAACTCTTAACTGCTGATACTGAGACTGCTAAGGCTAGAGAGGAGGCATATGAGGCCAAGCGCACTCAAGCGATTGCAAACCCAGAGGTGGTTTATCACTGCTGTCGGAAGCGGCACTCTTCTCAAATCAAACTTCACCTTCTGTACCTCCAGCCACGGATTCAAACGCTTCCATTAAGAAGCCCTGCTTTACTATTTGAAGACAACCATCCAAATTCATCCAGATCCGCTGAACTCAATCATCTTCTACATAAACGACATCTGCCTGCTGCACTGCCTGCAACGAATTCGGTGGCTTCTCCTGCTAAGAGAAATTCCATGAATCATCCTCCAACCACGTTGAGAAGAAGCGATCTTCTCCTCCTTCTCCACCAAGATCAGCGAATCGGTCAACTCCAACACTTCACAAAATGAACGTCCGCTACGAACAATCGACATGTTTCGCGACCCTCTGCTGGGTCGTGCTTGGAAACATCGCACTGTCCTCCGGTCGACGCTGCTCGCACTCATCCCCGTGGCAAGAGGTCAGATTCTTCCATCTTCCAGCGTACAATTTGATAGACGTGCGCAGTCATCTACCACTTTGTTATCTTCAGCAGCTCCGCGACCAGACTGCGTGGTTATCCATGAAATAACCAATTCAGTAAAGGTTATGTCGTCGGCCTGATGCATGTGCACATGAGCTCATCGACATCATCAATGAAATTCGCCTGCTCGACTTTCGAACACGAAGTTCATAATATCGCTTGGTCTTCCTCCCTTTTTCCTCGCAGGATGAGTAAACGTCAAGATTGACTTTGACCAACTCTATATACTCAACTACTCTCATCAGATTTGATAACACCCCATAACGTGGATTTCTGGCGATAACAGTAAACTTCCTTCCTGAAACAGGGTACCATTCTAGATCACTTGCTAGCATAAGACATGTAATCACCTAAACATCTGAGGGTACCAACCGCCTCTTGTATCAACTTAAGAGCAAGGTAGAAAGGGTGATGTTAAACTCCGATCACAAAGCAAACAGAGAAGAAATGGTAACTTCTCACTTTAATAACCATCATTAGGATAAAATTATCTTTTCTGATTTAAAAATTCACCGTAATTCAAATTCCTCACTTTCTATAGGAGATTGGAATATCGATGGTCTCTTTTCACGTCTATGAACGTTCGACTCTTCACAATTAGACCTCGCCGCCCACTCAGACTTGTTGAAAGATGTTTGATATATTTTGCTTATCGGAAACTCACTGCTGTGAACATCAGCAGTATTGACCTTAAGATACCATATAGTTCAAAATCAAATGACGCAGTTCTCACAACGCACCCATGCATTTGGCGGTCTAGCGGTTGAATTCGCCTTGATATTTAAAAGGCAATCAAATTTTCCCACCCTCTCACTCTGAATTCATGTGGATTAAGCTAAGCAAACGATTTTTTTTTCGGATTTTCGTATGATGTTTAATATGAATGTTTCTGTCCCTCAACTTCAAGGCTGAGTCCACCGTAGAGAGATATTTTTCATTAATTGAAAATGAATATTGCTAAATTTTCTTCAGTTGGTAATTGTATGATAATGGGCGATTTCATCAACGCCTGCCCTTCTAACGACCTGTTATATCGTCGATGATAGCTGTAATACCTGATATACAATCAGATTATAGTATTGACGACCCTCTTGGTTAGACGTAATATCGATATTAAAGAACCTGACCTCCACGGTGGTAAAACACAAAAACCTTAGAACTATGTAAGGACAGCAGTCTTCGCATTTTAAAACGGGGCGTCGCAATTGGGGGTGATAGTTGTGGAAATTACACTTGTTTTAGCCACAAAAGTACTTCACTGTGTAATTGATTACTGTTATGCGATACTGATATTTCAATGATGTTGTTACGTTCGGTTCACACGACTTGAATCCCCTTTCCATTCACTGTATTATTTCATGTCCTTACAAGCATGGCTGGTGTACCACATAAAAGGTGTTCTCTCATTTGAAGATAAAATGACATTACATGACCCTATTCAGTACTCTTGGTCGCCTCGTGATGCTGAATTATGGAAGTGGGCTTTAAATCAAGATAAATATTAAGGCAGATTTACATCTTTTTCATGATGCAATCCGTCGGATTCCCTGAAATATGTGTTGATCAATGCTCGCATCACTTTATACTTTGTTTAAACAACATTGGCAAAAAATCTGGTTAAAGCCAAAGGGAAAGGGTCGTAAACGTTCAAAAAACTCTAAACCTGGTAACGACACGGATTGTAAGGTTGCAATCGTCACTAGATCCCTTTACCCGTTGTATCAAAAACAAAACCTATAATTTGTCTTAGTCCCACACATATGTATGGTTTCGTAAAGTTTATATAAAAAATCTATTATCTAGAAAAAAATTCTGATTTCAGAAATAATTTTTCAAAAGCTGGATAACTTACAAAACATTATCCAAAGGCATTCTAGGAAATCTACGATGAATTATGCAATACCAAGAAAAGTTCGGTAAATCCTATCTCTCCTAAAAATTGATGGAGCATTTCTTAACTTTAATGAACAAGAACATTACTCATAATGCTATGCTAATTTTGAAAACGATAATCAATAGTTTTATAGAAAACTTGAATGAAAATTGTACTAACACGCACTAGACTTTCGATAACTAAACTCCGTCCGAGATAATAAAAGCTGTTCTCATTGAAAGAAAGGCAATGCTCCAGGAATAGATGGAATTCGGTCTGAAATTATTAAGGATTGTATCTACGCTTTGTGCAACCTGCTTTAACAAATATTTTCAATTTAATTCTCAACACGGGTGTATTTTCCATCTAAGTTGAGATTAAGTTCTCTCACATCATAACATTAAAAAAGGCGATAAAAATATTCCAATAATTATAGGGTATTGCGGTATTGTAATCTATGTAAACGATTTTTGTATTGTATTATATAATCGTCTCTTAATCGTCTCTATAATTTCACAGAACAAATTCCGAACAGATTCCACCAATCAAATTGGATTTATAAAAGGGTCTAGAACAAGTGACCATATTCTAGTACTTAAATCCTGATTGATAAATAATTTAATCGTGCAGGAAATCCTATCTTTATGTTTGTTTCGTCGACTTTTCTTCAGCTTTTGATACTGTGTGGCGCAATGCTCTGCTCTATAAACTATTTCATGCTGGCATTCGTGCAATTTTTTAAAGATTATTAAAGACATGTATCAAATCGGTTTCCTTTGGGGCAATTAAAGTTGATAATAATTAACAGTTCTTTGAGACCACTGTAGCGTAAAACATGGTTTGTTCTTGCCCAATTTTTTCTTTCAACATATTTTTGAGTGATTCTTCCCAAACATATTTGATTTCGCACTTGTGACACTGTGACCGCGGTCATTCTTATGATAACAATCTTTGAGCTGTCTGTTTTTATTTATTTATTTATTCGTTTCTTATTTACAAAAACCTGGGAGACATTCAATAATGCACGCATTGCTCTCCCATGTAACCCCAGGTTGCCATAGGCCATACATACAAGACAACACATCTTAAAAACTAACATAACACATAAAATATAAATTATCTTATAATAAGCAAAAAAAAGAAAAATGATCCCACCTTCATACCCCCCCACCTACCCAGCTCCCATTCCACCCCAAAAAGGGCCACACAGCCTTGCTCCAAACAACACGTCACGGCACACACCACGTGCCACACAATCGCAAGCCACATACACGTCACCCCCCCCCCACCCACACAACACCCACCCTCCACACACACATCCACATGCCCACATCGAACCCCGCTCACCCTCACACACCCCCACCCCCCCCCCCCACACACCCCACACTCACACCCCATACTCATCGCTTACAACATTCTACCTCCCCCACCCTCCATCCCCCATCCCTTCACCCCAGCCCTATTATACAAACAGGTTACACAAAACCCAAATGTTGTTAAAAAATTAAAGTCATACTTACATACTGTCACATTGCTGACTACATAGACCATAGGATAATATATTTCACTAATATATTAAGAAACTTCATACAGTATGAAGGAGTCAATGAGATTTTTAGAGACCTTTAAAAATAAACATCTTTTTTACCCTTGTTGGTAGGGGAATTTACAGGCATAGGGAAGCTCATTCCAGGCCACTAGAGCCACGGTATTAAAAGTTCTTTCCCAGCCCTGTTTTGGGTCTCGATGGTCTGAGATTACCTTGAGTGCTACCACCTCTTGTACTGTACTTTTGAAGTATCAGATATTTATCAGAAAAAATATTGCACAAGTAACTGGTGACCTGCCCCGCGCCATGCATTAGTACATCATAACATGAAGATGGTTGGCACGTCTATTAGGAATGGTAGCCACCCAGGCAACTGAGGCAAAATGTTTAGTTGTAAATCCTCCTATTAACTTTAACCCTCAGATTGTCCTACCATCCCTTTTTTTGAAAGCTTGTTCAACTATAAGTATCTTTTTGACAAGCATTTCCCATAACGCATCACATAATCAAGGGTTGGGAACTCTAAGAGAATCATAGATAATCCTTAAAAACATTTCATTAAGAAATACCTGGTCCTGTATTAAAATCAAATTTTCTGTTGACTGTGTTGTGAATATGATTGAGATGTCTAACCCAGGATACTGATGGATCCAAATAAACACCGGGGTATTTAAAACGTTTACCTGCTCAATAGGAGAATTGTTGATTTTTAACCTCAAAGCTGGTCCCTGTATTCTTTCTGTGTAGCTTGATCTTGCTCGCAACAACATAACCTTGGTTTTTTTTTACATTAGTGTGAGTTTGTTTCTACAACAACCAATCTGGACGCTTGGCTTAGCTGCTCATTAAGAATCGTAAGCCTCGTTAATTATGTTCTCAAAACTGGGTTTCAACTTTCGGGCCAGCCTATTGAGATCATTTCTCAGGGCTCTAAAGGTGTCCCAGTTTCTAGGATTTTTCCCTTGTCATCCCTGGATTTAGCTTTGATTGTTTTTTATTTCTGAGATCACTAACTTTTATCCAGCCATTGAGGAGGGTTTACACGTTATTTTTTTTTCTTGCAGGAGCATGATTGTTACAAATTGGGTTAAAAAGCTCCAGAAAAACATCCCAAGGCATCATTTGGGTTATCAGCTGTTTCAATCTGACTCCAATCCACTTTTTGCAAGTCATCAGAAATACAGGCCTCATTAAACCTTTTATAAGATCTGGCATTAATGAACTTTAAATCACCCACCTTTCCTGGATTTTTTAAAACCCTTTCTTACAACGTAAGCAAGAGTGATCACTCAGCGAGTATGGTAGGACACCACGGCATAGACATGTCAGTCTATCTCGTCCAAAAATTGATCATTAGGGACGATGAGTTCTGTAGTAACGTGTAGGGGCATTTATTATTGACTCATATTGAAAGTTGACATAAATCATTACTTTTCCTCGCATTCCCATGAGGTTTTGGATACCTTGTCACAATTGAAATCCCCAAAGCATAGAATCTCAGCGGGAGTTCTATGAGAAGAAGAGTGACCCCTTACTTCATCCAAAACATGCTTTGGTCTCGAGGTCCTGAATTACCCCTGAGTGCTACCCTCTTTTACTGTATTTGAAGTATCAGAAAAAAAAAAATATTTTATCAAAAATATTGCCAGTAAACTGGGGGCCCAATGCCCCGCCATCATTTGTCCATCATAACAGGAAAGATGGTTGATCCGTCTATTAGGAAGGGTAGCCCACCCAATAGGCAACTGAGCAAATGTTTTAGTTGGAAATCTCCTATTAACCCTCGAATGTTGTCCTACCAGCCCATTTTGCAGCTTTGTTCCCGCTTTAGAATATATTTTGACAAGCTTTCCTCCCCCATACGACTCACAATCTCAGGTTGGGAACTATAAGAGAATCATAGATAATCCTAAAAACGGTTTATTAAGAAAGACCTTGGTTCCTGGTATATAAAACCCAATTTTCGTTGACTGGTGTTGGTGAATATATTGATATATGTCTAACCCAGGATACTGATGGATCCAAATAAACACCAAGATATTTAAAACTTTGTTTACCTGCTCAATAGCAGAATTGTTGATTTTAACCTCA
Source organism: Ophioderma brevispina (assembly GCA_023653785.1). Lineage (NCBI taxonomy): Eukaryota > Metazoa > Echinodermata > Ophiuroidea > Amphilepidida > Ophiodermatidae > Ophioderma > Ophioderma brevispina. The sequence continues at coordinate 62,636 of JAMKCH010015786.1, forward strand.
AGCTTGGTCCCCTGTTTTTCTGTGGTAGCTTGCATCTGTTGCTAGAGCACACACCATCACTCTTGGTTTTTATATAAAAATACTGAAGTGTGGTTTGTTCTACACAAACCACTCTGAGACCTTGGCTGAGCTGCTCATTAAGAATCGTAATCCCTGTTAATTATGGTCTCAAATATCTGGGTTTTTTCAACTTTCGGGCCAGCTATTGAGATCATTTCTCAGGGCTCTGAAAGTGTCCCAGTTTCTAGGATTTTTTGCCCTTTCAGCCCTGGATTTAGTTTGATTGTTTATTCTGAGATCAACCATAACTTTTATCCATCTTGAGAGAGGGTTAACCGTATTTTTTATTTTCTTGAAAGGAGCATGATTTTTACAAATTGGGTTAAAAAGCTCCAGAAAAACATCCCAAGCATCATTTGGGTTATCAGCTGTTTCAATCTGACTCCAATCCACTTTTTGCAAGTCATCAAGAAAGACAGCCTCATTAAACCTTTTATAAGATCTGGCATTAATGAACTTGAAATCACCTTTCCTGGATTTTTTACCCTTTCTTACAACGTAAGCCAATGAGTGATCACTAAGCGAGTATGGTAGGACACCACAGTCATTATACATGTCAGGTCTATCCGTCCAAAAATGATCAATTAGGGACGATGAGTTCTGAGTAATACGTGTAGGGGCATTTATTAATTGACTCATATTGAAATTTGACATAATCTCATTTAGCTTTCTCCATTCCCATGATGTTTTGGATAACTTGTCACAATTGAAATCCCCAAAGCATAGAATCTCAGCGGGAGTTCTATGAGAAGAAGAGTGATCCCTTACTTCATCCAAAACATTGCTCAGATTGTCAAAGAACTCGAGTTTTATTTCAGGTGCATAGACGATCCCTGCAAGAATAGACCGAGTGTGTGGAAGCTCTATTTTAATCCACATATTTTCATTGTACGGGGATGCCTGGACTTTAAGGTCTACTAGCCTGGCATTTAAATTTGATTTGACGTACAATAAAACGCCACCATAATGCGTGGAACCATGTTTGCGGCTGTTTTCCATGCGATCTTTCCTAAATATCACATAGTTTGGAATACTTATTTCAGACGACTCAACACCATCATGTAACCACGTCTCAGTGATACCAATGATATCAGGCTTGGATTCATGGGCAACGAGTCTAATATGGTCTATTTTGGAAAACATGGATTGCGTGTTGAGATTGAGAAAAGTTAAACCTTTTTTATGACTGAGGTGTGTTGTAACAGTTGGGTTCAATTGACGCACAGCATGTGCATGAGTAGTCTTAGTATGATCGGGGCCGGGATTTCTCTCGACATCTTGACAATACACAAATCAAGTTGAAAGGTTGCACTAGAATTAGCGTAATAGCTACAATGAGCAGAATAGCCATATTTGTGACTGTGAATGAGCATATGTTTCCTGTCCAGTTTGGTGTGAAAAGACGATCGATTGAGTGGCTTTTCTTGTGAAGATGCACTTTCTCTTTGGACTAGAAGTAATACCAGCAGCACAAGTATTTGGAAATCCATGATGTAATAGAAAAAATGGTTAGATCTCACCTTATGAATCTGATGATATCGTACTTTTGACAGTAGGATGTCGGCCATAGTCGTCATGCAGTTGCTATCCAAGATGAACGGCGAGCCGATTGTTGTAGGCTTGAGTGTAGCAAGGCTGTTGAATTTAGCTCCATTCACTTGCGTAGCTCAGACCCGACTAAAGTGCTATAAATATCACAGGAATCGGTACAACAAAATCCTGGCTAAGATGGTAAGCCTGGTTGTTATGTCTGATGGTAAGATGGTAAGCCTGGTTGTTATGTCTTATGTATGCAATGATCTAGTAATCCTTTCTAAAAGCTCCAAAGGCCTACAGTGTGCTCTAGATAGATTATACGATTACTGTATACAATGGAAACTAATAGTTAATATCGATAAATCTAACGTTATGATTTTCAATAAAAGTGGACATACACTGAAAAATCATAACTTTAAATATGGTAATGTCACTTTGACAATTACAAACGAATATTGCTATTTAGGTATCGTTTTCGTTCCGTCAGGATCATTCAACAAGGCAATGTTAAGACTTCAAGAAAAGGCAATGAAGGCTTACTTTAAAATCAGAGATAATTTGTATGGGTCCTCCACTATTTGTTGTATGAATTATTTTGTGCTCTTATTAAACCTATTTTAAGTTATGGATGCGAAGTATGGGCTCCGTTGTTACTTAAAAATCTTAATGATTCTAACTTAATAAATATCTGGATAAACTTCCAAGTGAATCATTACATATTAAGGTAATGTAAGCTAATTTTAGGAGTACCCAAAAAAGGCTAACAAACAACGCAAGTAAGAGGGGAAGTTGGGTATTTTTCCTCTGCTCCTATCTATGCTCAATCTATCGATAAAATATTGGTGGAATTTAAACAAACTCTGTTTTAAAACGGGGCCATATAACCTTGTCATTCGACGCCTTAATCCCGATAATAGAAAATGATGTACACAGGTTATATTTCATGGTCATCTGGTTTGAAAAAAACCTTAACTATTATCAAGAAGATTTATGTATTTAATAGACCAAATATATTAACAACTTGGTAATTTAAATGATAAGATTTAGGTAATTCTTAAAACTGTTTATAACAATCTCTGGATAACCTGTATACGTAATTTTCAAACTCAAATTTCGTTCTTACTGTCTCTTCAAAACAAATTTTTGTCTTGAAACTTATACTATCATCTTGTTTAATCGAGACTGAGATCATAGGCCTTAGGATCAGCGCTTCACTCTTTAATGATTGAGAAAGGACGTGCTTTCAAAAAACAAAAAATCGATTCTAACCTCAGACTAATGTAAACTTTGTAATTTAAACGCGTTGAGGATGACTTGTCCTCTGTTATGAAATGTCCTTTCTATTCCAATCCACGAGCTACGATATATCCGCCTATCTCATTTATATAATTTTACAGTTTACAGATAATGAAATGTTCATTACTATAATGAGTGGAACAGAATTTTGAATAGTATAATCTGTATACCAGTTGTACATTTGTTAACTACTGAAACCCTCTGCCTTCGAGCACGTATTGGGAATTAGTATTCTAATTCGTTCCAGAGCAAAGTTTTCTGTCTGTATGGGCCGTCGTGTGGTCGCTTGCACCGTGACGCGATGCACGCAACGCAACGCTGTTATCCATAGCATAAATTTAATTTTTCTGAGTATAATTTTGTATTTTATAGCTGGTTATATGCTGTTTACCTGAGTTTTTGTACATAATCATGTTACAGTAGGATTTAAGATTATTATTTGGACAGGGTACACGCCCTCCTGTGGGTGGGCTAGCTGCGCGGATGTCCGGCCGCTAGGTATCAACGGGACTTTGTTCATCACTACTAGGCAAAATTATTCGGTTTTGTTTATGTAATCCGCACGGAAAGTAATTCTGTTTTCCTTCCGCCTCTCCCCACAGGCGTGCGCCACGGTTAAAATTGCGCATGCTGTGCTGCCGTATTGTTGCTTGCAGTTTCGGCGCCCGCATTGTTCTATATCAATTCGCAGTGCAGAGTCTTGCCAATTTGTTTCCCCTGGCTCCGCATCCCACGCGCGATTCCCATTGTCTCTATCCCTGTCCAACGGGCTGTAATCAACGTATAATCTATATAATTATAATCCTGAATTTAATTTGTTATATTTTGTTTTTTAAATGTATAACTGTATCATATTGTAACTTTTAATACTTGACCTGTACTATTTGTTTGGTATGCAATAAACTGACTGAACTATTCCTGATCTGAACGCGTAGTGTCCCTTGGCGCGAAGTTCGCGTTACGCTGTTGCTCCGTTAGCGCTGATAAAACGCGACATGACTTACGCGCACGCATGGTGTTTGCGCATTTATTTTTTCCAGTCATACAAACAAGGAAGTGCTAAATTGTATCTGTTGGGTTCATGATAGTCAAAGTTTTTTTTATTCTTTAAAGCACAGTGAAAGGGTTAAAAAAAATAATTAAAAGTTGCAGGAATAACTTAAAGTCCATGGCCCGATGCTAATAGCCTCGTCCCCGAACCCCAGATTTTACCGGAAGTTGTCACATTTGGTATCAGAAGAAAACTACATTTTTTCCTCTCATTTACCCTGTTAAATCTAAGGCCAGAAAAAAAAAAAACAAAAAGCAGGATGTTTGATTTGAAGTTATGACGAAAATGTGACCTTTTGGTCGACCACTATAATTCTACCCAGTAAACTCTTATGGGGGCTTACCACATCACTTTTTTATCTCTCGCATCAAAACGGATTGAACTCTGCAGCGCGAAACTTTACAGATGTTGTTTTTTTAAATTGTTCTTTTATTCATGATTCAGATTAAAACTTCATATTCTTAAATCGGGCCATCCCCCCTTTAAAAAGTGCAGGATTGTTTGTAGAATTTTCATAGTTTACTTTTTTTTTTCAACTGAAGATTGACAGAAAAGGAAAAAACGGGCAAGTAGGCTATTCAAATATGAATTTTCCATTAATTTAGGTGTTGTACATAGTGTTCCTACGGAACAGTACCTGACATAGTCTGATTTTTTTTATTCCTGTGGTACGCATATTGTCCGATGGTAGGACAGGTAGGAATACCTCTGGAGGGGGATGTCTTGAGATCAAAACTAAATGCTCAATTTTGTTCAGCAGCATAAGATGATTTAAAAAACCCAATTTACAACATGAACTTTTTTTTGTATGATATGCAAAGGCTTCATATCAGCTTCACTTGAATAGATTGTCTTACAATCTGAGACACGCTGTCGAAGCCTGGTTTGTAGACATCAAAGAATGGATAACGTGTCATGAACATCGAGTCGGGTGAACCTCTTTTAATATCTGAGGATGATTAGGCCACGGAAATATTGAGTCGTTGAGTGACCAAACCTTTCAGTACTTAGATATATGATGGACAAAGACGTCAAACATTATTTCTGGAACAAGATCGAATAAATGTAAACCAGCGTAAAACGAGGCTTAAGGTCCCAGGAAATGAAGATGAATACCTACTACAAATCCTTTTACGGGACATTTAATTCCAATAAACAGGGCAGAAAAAAAGAATACACTATAGTGACAATCATTAGTGAAACTATTGATTTTCAAGGTCATTCCTGAATAGATTCACACCAGTCCCTGGAATTTTCTAGTTTCTATTACTCTCTTAAAAATCATAGTTTCACTAATGATTGCATCACAACCAATATTGAAATGCTTTCTAGTCCCTCCGTGTGGACTTGACACACACTACAGTCAATTCGTATTTTGCATTTCTCTGGGACCTTTAAACGTATCAGATTTTTCAAATATTCCTTATTGACGAAAAATACTGAAGGAAAATGCATCCAAGCACTTTGTTGATATAGAGAAATCATAACTGTTTAAACAGCAACATATGGAATTAATTCCTGATGTAGTTATAAAATGGTGGAGGTTTTCTGATATAATGAAAGATTCCTCCTCTTTCCAGCAAATAATAACAACGACTGAAAATTTGGGCGGGTAAATAATAATTACTCTATTCGTATCATTTTCTTTTTTATATTGGAATGCTGTTTCATTTGTTCTCATTTTGATGTTGGAATTATTCAGTGCAATTTGTGGGGCCTCTTTTCTTTTCTTCTCTTCCTTCTTCGTGAGAAAAGAGAATATTTTTTAATTATGGCCTTCATCTGATACGACAAATCGTCCTATGTAGAATTTCTATTGAATCGTGGTAAAGCATACGCCCATCTCAGAACGAATGAATCGTCGACACGCCCCCAAGAACTTTTTAATGAACTCTGACAGGAATACAAATTCCTACATAGTCTATATGATTTGCAGGGATGGATAGGAACATCTGTATCTTGCAAGGCAAAAATCAAAAATTCTGATTTTGATGATTTTTTTTAAATTTTCCCAGATTTAAACAATTATCACTGATAGTGATGTATGTTCGAAATTAAGGAAAGCTTGCCAAATTCGTAAGCGCTTTTTGTTTTTGTTGTTTTGTTTTCATCTTTGGTAAACAATTAGGGTATCCAAGATTTAGGGGGATCAAATTCCCAAATGGTGATCACATCATATACAAATGATTTGAAACGGCATGGGCAGAGAGGTCGTAGTGAGAGTCATCTGATTAAGGGGTATAAACATCTACCAACTTGAGATTGGCGGCCTCGTCTTTCCCTCCTTGTCTGGATCAAACAGGAGGAAGATCTATAAACAGCCTAAGGGGCGAATGGTGAACTTTTTAATATTAAATGAAGTCTCAAATAGATCCAAAAAGAGAGGTTTAAAAGGTGACTTTTTTCATATTCTAACAGGATTCCAGAACAATAGCGATATTGTTTTCCACAAAAATATAGCGAATACAAGTTCTGATACTATTACTTCTATATCCGAGTCTATGGCGGTGTATAACTGATTCTGCGCTAAATTTAACTTTATAAGCCCAAGTGTGGTACCTCCGATTAGAGTTATCCAAATCATTCAATTTAATAGGGTTACACTTAAGCAATGTGTTAACAATTTTGTGGCAATTAATTTAATGGCCCCGATCTGATGAACCCAAACCTATGTCGATAATCATGAAATTGAAGTATGACCACGGCAAAAGTAAATTGAAAAAACAATAAAAACATAAATTTGTAACTTAAAAATTTTCACCAATTGTTAAAATTCAAAATCAAGGTCGTGTAGGATACATCAAGATTTGGGTTTTTACATATTTATAAACAGAAAACTCATTCTCGATCTACAACCACCTTGACATTGGTAAGAGTTTCCTAGTTTAAAAGTGCGGGGGAAAGGGAAAATGCCCTCCATTCTTGAGATTTCCGCCTATGCACTAACGAGCGAAGAGGGGAAGCGAAAGAAATATAGCTGGGACGGACAACATTTTGTGTAGCATGGAGCGAAGTAGTATGGGGAGCAGTATTTTGGATGGGAACATAGTAAGATGAAATCGAAAAACATGAACTGGAAAAGCCGATGGAAAATATTGACAAAGGAGATAGAGGGAGATATACGTAGAAGTTAAAGGGTATTTTGCCAAATTATGATCTGGTACACGAAAATATTATAGCGCGGCTCTGGCGTCACCTGTTGCCTTCCTCGCGTGGGTCGGTGAAATCGGAGTATGAAGGCCGCACTGACACTTCTGCAGGGGAGCAAACAATATCTAGGCCATTCTTTCAAGGATCCTATTGATAAACCAACTATGCCACTAGTAAAAATAAAAAAATAAAATACCGATTCTTCTTTGCTGATTCCTAATGCAAGGTTCCAATATTTATCTGAAGAGCTAAACTTGTTTGTAAGTTGAGTTCCAATGCAACTCAAACTCACCTTCGATAGCATTGAAACTTAAAAATAGTTGCACCCTTTATCCTCTATCATAAGCTGTCTGTAGTTCCGATAGCGTGTATTGATACAACTACATTGTTACTACATGAAGCGGAAGGTTTTATGCATAAGATGGATCTTAATTCAATTAGTCTAGAATGGGCTATTCAATTGAAGTGCCTTGGTCGAGCAATTCATACTCTAGCACGTGGAAATTTCAGAATTGTCATATTTTTAATATCAATATTTTTAAGAACAATTCTGTTCCCTCATATAATAATCTAATAATACTAATAGAACCGTGCTTAAAGCGCTTTACATCGAAGTCTCTAAGCGCTATAGTAAAGACATAACTACAAAACATGAGTACTAAACCTGAGACAGAGGCGTGAAATATCTCAAGTCCATGTACATGTATCACCAAATGCTTTAGTAAACAGATGAGTTTTCAAAACAATATTTTGAATGACCAAGAGTCTGAGATTCTCTGTTATTATGAGGTGATTTGTTCCAAAGTTCTGGAGCAGCATGGTGAAAAGGACTAGTAAAGTAAGTAAATGTGTCCCTTATGAGAGAACGACAGGTTGGCTTGGAGGAGGAGCGAAGATTGCGAGATGGCTTATAATTTTTTTAATCAATCAGCTCGTTAATCTGGGGCAAGTCCATGAAGACATTAGTAAGTCAAAAGAAGAACTGTGTATATAACACGATACTTCACTGACGCCAGTGAAGTCGGCGAGCACAGAGTGATATGAAATCGCGAGGCGTGAGCGGGTGAAAGTTCTGGCAGCTGAATTTTGATTCAGTTGAAGATTGGCATGTGGCGAATCAGGAAGACCATACAGTAGACTATTACACAACAACACTGATCAAGATGGCAAGTAATAAATGGGCAATAAACTAAAGTTTTCAGTTATCTTTTTTCACATCTAGATTATTCCTGATACGACCAATTTTATAGAGAGCATAAGAGGCAGAACGACAAATAATATTGATGTAAACATTCAATGCGGATCGTTAGACTATGACATCCAATTAACGTGCAGATTCAACGTGCTGATCGGAAACAGTAAAGATCAGCGTTTCCCGAATCCTCGGATTTCCCATTTGAATTGCCGGTGCGTCCAACAAAGCCTGACTCCCAAAAATGATAGGAAATGTCTAAGGTTTAGTCAAATGAAAGGGCATCCTTAAAGGTAAGCCAGTGATAATGGTAAGTTTTATTGAAAACTTTTTTAAAAGATGTGTCTAAGCCAATATAGACAAAATACTTTAAACTGCAAAAGGTTGTCACCGTGTCTGTTCCTTTGATATGGTATCATCCATTCAACTCCTCCAGAAACTGATACCTGTATCAAGCTACTTTATTTGTAATGATTGTTATGATTGATGAGGACGTAAACACGTTAAACGCATCGATGTAAATTGTGATTGAATAGCTTCAATGTAATTCTGCAGTCAAAAAATAGCCCGATTCTCTTCTGAACACTGATTTCCTTCCGTTGACGGGGCCGATTCATATTTAATGCAAATCTGTGGACAGAGCCGAACCAACTACTTGATTCAAACGACTGAAGCTCGTGGCAAAGACCAAATCATGAGAATGATCTTTCAGCACATTAAAGAACTAAGCTTTCATATTATACCACATCTTTTAGAATATATTTTACTTACAAATTCACAATGGGGACACAATCATGGTCAAGTTTTTTTTTTAACCACCCTGTATGAGTACCTTTTTACTGCAACGTGTGACTGGGGGCTAGGAATCTATGGAAGTTAACTAGTCATATCTCGTATTCTATATAAACTGTCACAAAGAATATATACCATTATTCATCTAGTGTGACCAAATGAACGATTTACAACCATTAGAACAAAATCGGACCATTCGGACATTTACCCCGATAAGCTTGATTGTTATATCCGTATTGTACTTCAACTATAGACCGTAAACAGGACAAACTATAACAATTGTTTTAACCTTAGAGTACCCAATAAATTGGTACAACTTTTTAAATCGATTCAACCCATTTTAATTTTTAAAACAATAAAAACCCCTGTACAAACGATGCCCTTATTTCTACATGCTCCACTAGGTTGATTTTTTTAACCTTTTGATTATCCTATTGAACAATTTCAGCATCACACTATATATACCAAAATTGGTTTCTTTGCAATTTTGTTTTTTGGAAAACCATAATATCTTGCACACACCTGGGACTGTAGTGTGAAAGTAACATTGTCATCATATCTAAAATTGAACAATAGGTTTGGAGTTCATGAAAACCCGTGTGACAAAATTAAAGTGGTGGCAATTTCATACGACGCCATTTTCCAGAATGGCTGCAATCTAAACAAAAAACGACCTTATAAACATTTTTCCTCGGTCCCGCAGTATCATTAAAACTGTTGCCAATAACACTTTTTTCCTAAGGTTTTCTCATACATTTCTGGAGAAAATATTCTTATTCTTTGCAATTAGTTTTGGTAGGCATCATAGTTCTAATTTGACTGGCTTCGTTACCATTGTCCTTAACAGATTGGTGCTGTAAGCCAACTACAATAGCCCTATGCATGGCTCATTATGAAAGATTATACTACATGTCTATGGGAGGTCACTAGCACTGTCCTATAAGGTCAACTATTTAAGATGCAGGTGGAGTGAATGTACATTTACGAATAATATGACCGTATATGTACGAGCAATTTGGAATTTAAGTTTAATTAAATCAATCATTTAAAACCTTACCCATGATGACCTTGAAAAATGGTTGCTTCTATTCATAACACTAAAGGTCATTAAGTTAGCTAAATTGAATCATTTAAATTTTTTACTCATGTACACCCTTACCACCCCGTAATCCTCAATTAGTACAGGTGGAAACAATGGGGACTTTTGTCGGCTATGTTATGTAACTATATCTGAAAAAAATAAACTATGGCTTATTTATTTCCGCCTTCGGCTTACACAGACCTAGTTCGTGTATACATCATACTAAGTCCTTTTGTGAATGTTGGGATGTCATTGTCAGTGACACTGTGCTAGGCGTTTCAAGGTAATTCTGAACACATTTAGCTTTTTTTCAGAATTTCAAACAGTGAATTTTCGGACTCAGGCTCCTATCGGAGTAGATATTCGATTCTCACATGGCGGTCTGAAGTCGCCTTGACGCTCTAAAAACGGCGTCTAAAGTCTACAACGGCTACACCGTCCCACCCTCGCATTGAGAACTCTGAAACTTTCTTCTTCATTCTAACCTTCAACCATAATATCACGAAATTAATGTTAGAGGTTGGAATCTACTTCCGAACACATTATCCAGAGGCCACTTTATTGACATATTCAGAGGCTGAACTTAACTAGTCTTTTAGCGCCTTGCAAGCACTAGTCTGACGTCAGTGCATGTACTATAGCCTTCAGCTTTGAAATAACCTAAAAATGAAGAAGAGGAAGACATCTCGTTAAATAACGAATGTGTTAATTTCGCAATTCAAATTCCACTTTTCCCCAAATTTCACAAAAGTGATTTTCGGACTCAGTACAGACTCAGAATTAAGAACTCAGTAAGTTCTGATCGGCGTAGATATTCGATTCCACATCGATAATCTTGTGAAACTCGAACGTTCCCCTCATCGAGCGAACGTTACCTTGAGCATTATCACTACTGTCTGTCCAATTAACGTAGATGTCTATTTTTTTATTAAAATACGTACTTTCCAAATAAGCCATGTGGGAAAGAAATGTTTCTTTTGGACGTTTTTTTTATGAGATAGCAATGGTCAATTTAAACATTTAAATCAACCTTGAATCTGAGTATTTCATCCTCGTTTTGAAATGAGCGAATAAAGTTTTGGTACCATTAGAGTATTACGTTTTGTTGAAAGTTCCATTTCTCTATTTTGCCTGGTAGTAAAGTTGTCGTCGAGGAGATGATTCCATATCAATATGCCGCCACTGGTATATAAAATAACAATCCCGAATTTTGGGTGTTCAACGGATCAAATCGAACCGTCGTTACTTTGCACGGACTTTATGCAATCTAACGAGATGTATCCAAAGTTCCAAACTGCATTAACTTGAATGGGCCGCATTACAGGGGAGCTGTGTGATTCTTTTGTTAGTCAACCAAATCGCGATCGATGAAAACAGATAGGACGCCTATTAAAAGTATCATATTTCAAAGGATGCATTATAACTATTTTATATTCACTTGCATTAAGCACGCGCAAACAACCGAAATTAGAGCAAGGTCTACAACAAATTTTGTTCGTAACGCGTTAAAAGCGCCCCTATTCGTAAATTGGTTGCCAGCAAAGTTTCCGAGTCCAAACGTAAATATTAACTGGACCTGTTTGTTGGATCGTTTTTTTGCCAATAAAAATCAGTGAAACTTGAATAAATTTCCAAAGAAGAAATCTCTTCTCAACTTGTACCCAACGATCTTGTTGGATCCAACGATGAATAACAACTTTCCTTTTCATTACTTTTGTTGAAAACATATGTTGAAAACAACATCTGAGGTAATTGGACAGACTACATGGTGATACGCCTTCAATTTTTCTTTCTGTTACTATTTTGCAAACCCAGTTTTGATCTAGAGTTGAACTGGTGATTATAAAGGCATTATCTTTCGTTCAAACCATAGAGAAATGGTTGTTTCGGGTCATATTTTTTTCAGAAATCACGCGCCTTTTTTGCTAATCTTTATCGTCTGTCTTTTTACTCATCGTCCATATACTCCAAGTTTTCACCCTGTGTCCTTCTTTTGTCAAATAATTCATAATATCAATGTAAACCGCATAGTCGCGGAACGTTCAAATCGAGGCAAAGTTTTAAAACACAATATCGTAAAAGCGTGAGGTGACGTATGTAGTCATTATACTTAGTGTATCACATACAACAGCTATGTGAAACTATTTTTGGTAACATTAACGTTCGTATATCCGATGTGTTTTCTCCATACGTTAACATTTTAGTATTGCGTTTCACCTAAGTTAAATTTTCGCATTATGTAATTCATTCCGGAACATAAATTACATTAATTTCCTGTTGATGCCATAGAAGTAAAAAAAAGCGATTCCGATTGATAACCAAAAAAGTTCCTGCAAAGACAGTGTCGTCGGTCTTGATAGGTTTGCCTTGAGATTATTTTTTGTAGCGTCTTTAGTCTCGGGCTAGGTTTCGCTCTTACCTTTATCTGTATATTACATCCTTGACTTGGTGTTTCTGTCATGACTGCAGGACATTTTAAAATTTGTTCATATATATATAATATATATATAGGAGAGAGAGCATGAAATAGAAGCGAGGGAAAGGTGTGGGTGTGAGAGAGAGGAGAGAGAGGAGCAGAGAGGGAGAAGAGAGAAAAAAAGGACAATTATCACTGAAGAATGAAGTGCAGAATTTGCATTGTAATGGTAGGGGGGGGGGGGAGGGGGGGGGGGGGGGGGGGGGGGGGGGGGGGGGGGGGGGGGGGGGGGGGGGGGGGCGTAACCGAAAAATTGGATGAATTTCATTATTGCTTGCACCCACATCTTTCACATTAAGATTATCCGTTGAGGCTGCGCATTCGTAGGGTGGCGCACAATATACAATTCTTTCCCAAAATATCCTTGATGACATCTTTCTTCTCTCCACTCTTGAAGGCGCGGAGTCCAATTGGACGTGTTTTATTATTCGCCATTGAATTGTAAATTATGTTTCATAACGTCGAGGATAATTCATCTTTTTGGAGTCAAATGACCCAACACCCAATCAATACTACTTTCCACTACTTTCCGCTGTCCAACTTTTAATGTGCAATTTTACAGTTGCATTTTTTAGTGTACATTTAACCTTGATTTTTTGTAACTTAATATATATGTTAAGTGTTTCCGATTTGTAACTTTGCCGACCTAATTTTCCGAACATGCACACAAAGACAGAATGCTCAGTAATCATGGTAATAACAAGCCAATGTATATATTTTCCACTACTTTTTTTAAACAAATCATTTTTGGTTGCAGTCATCGGTAACAGTCTTCCGCTTCTATATGCTTCATTTACCTGTGGTTCTTTTAAGGCCAATTTGTTTCCCAGTAGTAGTGCAAAAACCTATATGTTGTTGATTTTTTTTTTTTTTAAAAATTGTTCGAAAAGGATTTTCCCAGAAATGAACTGAATTGGTCCAATCAATCACTGTAATTTTTTTTAATTTTTTTTTTTTTTTTTTTTTTTTATTGTTTATAGTATGAGAAACATTATGAGCTAGCATGCATCAAAGCAGTTTCATCCTGAATGATTAAACATACATGTCACACCACACCGTTTTACGCGCTCCCCATGAACTCTGTCTGCCTGCACAGCGCAGCCACCCTTATTTCCGTTTCCGCATCGCTAATTGGCCGTCCCCCGGCTATTCTTAACATGCCTACGTCTTTGACTCCTGCAGTACAGCGCTGTGTTAAGGCTCTGCGATTAGCTTGAAAAAACGGTTTCGCGTACTTGGATAATCCGCGAAATCAACATCAGGTGGTCGATCTGATGTTTGAAAATAGGTTCCTGACAAAAAAAGACCAATTTAGCTCACTAGTTTTTTGTAAGCCTGGGTTGGGCAAATGACTGAAGCAGCAATCGAAAATTACAGCCAGCTGAAAAAGGTAAGAAAAATGCTTGTGATGGAATCAGAATTTTCACATTCCACGTTGTTTAACCCATTTTTTTTTTTTTTTTTTTTTTTTTTTTTAATTTTTTTCGTCTTTTGTTCCAAATAAACCGGTAATATTATGAAACTAGTCAGCTAACTAGACAATTTATAGGAATATTTTGGTGCGTAACTTGATACGATAGGCCAAGTTTTTGCGCAATCTCCAGTGTACCGCAATGTACAAATGTACCAAATCAACGCAATCTGACAGAGTTTCCACCCTCTCCTACGGCTGTCCGGAAAGTAAGTAGTCTGTGTCCACAGACTGCAAAATATTAAATCTAAATTATACTGCCCGAGACGATTCACGTTATCATCCGTCCAGCGAATGCATGCAAATGAAACTAAATCTCAAATAAATCTCCGGAAATACGAAAGGGTTCCTATGGAGATTTTTGCATCAGATGGTCGGTTACTATGTTTTTGTGTTTCAATAGGCCGATGCTAATCGTAATTAGTCTGAACCTATAGAAACCTAGCGAGAAAATTGCCGTTTGGTGTCGGGTACTTTCGGTGCTCGCAAACGGAAAGTGAACACGCAATCGTGAACGGGCCGCATCCCTTTTCCCACATGCCTTTCGGTTATGTCGTCTTGAGAATTTTTTCAAACGCTTGTTTCAATTTACGCTTTCAATTTTAGAACATGATATACTTACTTAAACCGGACCGCGTAACGCTCAGCCGATAATGACGTGATTGATAACTCACTCCCTAGGGCAGTGAAGATTTGCCCAGGTTTGCCAAGATTCAACAATGGGCGTCGCTGTGTGTCAAGACGAAACGTAAATTGTGTGATGTACCGCGCCTGCGTGACTCCCCCTAGCTAGACTAATCAAAAGCGTCGTTGATTAATATCGACTTGCCAGACTACCCATAATCCCTTACGATTTGATCACTCGCAAATGCAAAAAATAATGCTAAATTTGTTGCAACTTTAACCATAAAAAGTTATTAAAAAAAAAAACTCTAGAGGGTGTCCACGAAGGATTATGTCACCATTTGATGTAGAGATATGTTCTTTTGAGATGACCAGTTTTTTTTTCAGGTGGTAAAAAACCACCCCTAGGTTTTATGGGCATTTAAATTTTGCTTGCATCATTTTAATGTTTAAGCACGTTCGTTGGTACAAGCAAAATTGGGCGCTGCCGGATTTCCAACTTACCACTGTTTCCGAAACGGTTGATTCAATCTTTTTTTACACTATTGTAAACGTGTAACACTGGCACTGTGACATTGTGAATAAATCCGTTTCAGTATTGGGTTTTTCACCACATTCCTAGGGAATATTACGCGACGTAGCCTATACCGGGGAAGGGATCACATAACGAATGGGATATGAATGTAAGGCTGGCGCCTCCAAACTCAGGGGCATTCGGAGACAGAGGATCAAACAAATAAGGTCTTTGGGTGAAATTTTTCAAATTTTTCTTCCAAAAAAAGGGGAGAGGGATTTTCTTTCGGTGCATGGTAACTTCCCTCCCAAAAAATGTGGGTCCCTTGTGACATTTTCAAAATACATGCATGGGGGTCTTTGGGTGACATTTTCAAAATACATGGGGTCTTTGGGTGACCTTTTTCAAATACTGGGGGTCTTTGGGTGACATGTTCAAAATACATGGGGTCTTTGGGTGACATTTCAAATACAAATGGGGTCTTGTGGGTGACATTTTTCAAAATACATGGGGTCTTTGGGTGGCAGCGGTGCGGAAAATTGGGGTCTTAATAAAACTCTTTTGCGCGTGTGCGCAGGCGAGTATACTCGCTCAAAGATGAATTTTGGGTAAATTTTTGTCTTTTCTGTTATAAAACATTTCAAATTATTTATTTTATGAGGGGCGGTTGAAATTGCATTTAAATTTGAGTCAAAAGAGACTAGTCCTTTGTTGTCGTTTTTAGAATTGGCAATCCCACCTTACCTACAATATTTGGAAATCAATCTCAAATGCCACTACTGACTTATGTTTATAACTTATACAGAATGGCTCAGCGTGCAAATATTAAAACAGCCTTACAATACCGTCCCCTCCAACATGTCCAGAGGAATTGGCCACCCCACCCCCCCCCCCTTGGTATTTATTACCAGCAATATGGTGCACCTCATGCCCCCTCATTTCCAATCCATTTTTCTGTCCTACTTGATTATAGTGTGCAACTTGTCAAAATATAACCCTCCCCAAATAAAATTATTCGGGGAAATGTCGGCCGGCAAAGGGAAACTCCCATGAGCCTTAAAGTTTTGTACACGAACTCAATAGGATGTATATTGTTTGTTTGTTTTTGTTTTGACAAAACACGAAATGTGAAGCCTCCATCTTTATTTTTGGTCAGAATTCTGGTCGTGAGGACTTCATATACGGTTTTGCAAATAGTTTTTTTCCAAGAAGTACCAATCAAAGTCCGTACTCATTGGCCGGCAATACACAATAGCAAACATGACCGATATCAAGAGTGGTCAAGCTAGAACAGGCAACCATAGGAATGCCAAGGCCAAATCGCCGGTAAGGAAGGAAGGAACGCCTCTATATTTTCATTTCATGAGAAACGGATGAACCTTGAAACGGTTTTGCATAAGTGAAGCGAAATGCTCAAAGTTTATCACCTTTTGCTGGTTTTCAAAAAAAATCCCAGCATTTACATCAATTCCTCCCCCTCCCTTCCCCAATTCCCTCCCCCCAAAATTGGTTTTAATGGAAAGTTTACTCCAGGCCTTCCATGGGTAATTAAAAATTTCCATATTGGAAGCTTTCCTCCCCACCCAAGAACCACACGGCCAGTTTTCTGCAAGGATGTGCGCTATATTATTTAGCAACATATATGTTCGTGGCGTTCTGGTTTCTTGGTGTGGAAAGACCTATTTTGCATTTTTTGTTTGTCTGGGGGCCGGAGCACTAGATGGAATTGCCAAAACAAACAACCAACTTTTTACAATCAAACATACAATATCACTCTATAGATAGGCATGCTAATTAACCAAGGGCTCTGTTCAGAGCCCTTGGATATGAAGCACATGTTATAAACAGCTGACTATGCACGGCGGGTATCATAAACATAACAAAACAGTGGATGTATTTGTTCAATGCAATGGTGGATGAAAGCTTTGAACTGCGCCATGGGAAGGATAAGCCATAGTGTAGTTTAAAACCTTGCTCAGATCTAGAATAGCGCGTGAGGGGGGATTTGGCACTGTTGTTTGATTCCAGAGTCTTGCCTTTGGTGGAAGACGGTTATAATAATCCAAATCTTAGCAGCATACGCTAATAGGTATTTGGGTAATTGTTATAAGGGCTTTGCCTCATGTTGCCTCTTTGTAGCTTATGAAGGACAAAGGTCTATCTATAGGCGTCACTTACAAGTCCTCCATAACAGCAGGGGAGCTATGCAACATCTTCCTGTTTCTTCTTCTTCTCTCCTTCTTCTTTCTTTAAGTAATAAATGGTCATTGAAAATGGATGCATGCTCTAGGCTTTTGCTTTTTCCAGAGAGAAGCCCCTGAGTTTTCTCAGATTGGGTTCTCATTTTTCTGTACAAAAGGTTGGTGATGTTGGGGATAAAAACAACCTTGCGTCCATGATAAAGTATTTGTCAAACATAACACAACAACTCCAATTGCTGGTGAAATTAATATTATGAAGTATAGAGGGCCTTTTTTTTTTTTTGTTTGGTTTTTATTTTTTTTTTTTTTTGTTTTATTTTTGGGGGTTTTATATTATCCCCCCCCCCCACTCACCCCCCCCCCCCCCCTTCTTATTTTTTTTCCCCCCCCCGCCCCCCCCCCCCCCCCCCCCACCACCCCCCCCACCCCCCACCCCTCCACCACCCCCCCCACCCCCCCCCCCCCCCCCCCCCCACCCCCCCCCCACCCCTCCCCCCCCCCCCACCCCCTCCCCCCCCCCCCCCCCCCCCCCCCCCCCCCCCCCTGCCCCCACCCCCCCCCCCCCTCCTCCCCCCCCCCCCCGCCCCCCCCCCCCCCCCCACCCCCCCCCCCCGCCCCCCCCTACACCCCCCCCCCTCCCCCACCACCCCCCCCCCGCCCCCCCCCCCCCCCCCCCACCCCGCCCCCCACACGCCCCGCCCCCCCCCCCCCCCCCCCCCCCCCCCCACCCGCCCTCCCCACCCCACGCTCCCGCCCCCCCATCCCCCCCACCCCCCTTCTCTCCTATCCGGCGATGTTCTTTGTCGTTAATCCAAGCCTGGTGTGGTTTCGGTAGTGGAGTGGCCACTGCTGTGTCCACCTCCACAGTGTCCGCCACGGTGATCGCTTTGTTTTCAGTGACCGGTGTGAAAGTAATCATAGTCTTGGTGGCTAGGTATCATAGTGTCCGGGCTCAATAGATGACAAACGTAAAAGTGTGAAAACTAATGTTGCGTGAAGAGGTCAACTGAATCGATGCCCTATTTGTTCACTATGTTCCCGACTGTGAGGCTCCGGAGGACATAATCGCCTGGCACAAGGCGCCCTGTTTTCAGGTGATCACTCGCTTCACTCCCTTTTTACTCCTCTAGCGGGAGACCGCGCGAATCGCGGGCCTCCCAATAGTTTAACATAATATCAAGCAACTCTTTGTCCCAACACTTTCAAACTAAGCCAGAGGGCAATTTCTTCTTTTCAATAGTAGATAACTCTTGTAAGTAAAGTATTGAACGATGTTATTAAGCACGAGATTTCGGGCATCAAAGAAACTTTAAACTCAGGAACTGGCACCATACATTACATTGTTATGCGTTCCCCGACATACAGTGCAAAATCCCATCGTACTGCAAATGTTCAGTGTTTTGTGCCATGTGACTATAAGTCTAGCCATAATGAGTCACGCC
Organism: Ophioderma brevispina; assembly: GCA_023653785.1. Classification (NCBI taxonomy): domain Eukaryota; kingdom Metazoa; phylum Echinodermata; class Ophiuroidea; order Amphilepidida; family Ophiodermatidae; genus Ophioderma; species Ophioderma brevispina. Next base: position 81,522 of record JAMKCH010015786.1, read on the forward strand.
TCCCCCTAAGCGTGATGTATCTATACACGCACAAAGTGTTAAACCAGGCTGTGAAAGTAATCCTCTCCGGCAGGTAATCTAGCCCGGACTTCCATAGACGACAACGGAATAAAGCGGCGTGAAACTAATGTTACAAGTCAACGAACGATTTGCCCTATTGATCACCCATTGTTCCGGACTGCCTCACCTGGTCCAAAAGACCTGATGTAAATGTAACTCAGTTCCACCAGAAAAGACATTTGCCTTTGCATTAACATGGTGTATTTTTGCTGTTTATTTTATGAAAAAATGTAAATAACTGTCAATTTTGGACAAAACTAATTTTGACTTAGACAAGGTCTAGCATTAAATCTAGTCTAACTTTTTATGTATACCTTTGAGTCCGATTACATGTAAACCATTTGGAGGGTGGTACAAATGGTACGACATGATATATCACAAAACAGTGTATCTATCAGGTACAGCAAAACGTTTGTTATCGGAAAAGTTTGAAAACTTTTGGACGTCCTTTAAGAAAGACTTTGTGTTGGTGGGTAAGTAGGTCGGTAGGTAGGTATAGAATAAATAGGTAGGTAACTAGGAAGGGAGGTAGGTGAGTGTGAGGCTGTGTGGGTGCGAGTTGGTAAATGTAGAACTGGCTCAGCTAAATGAAGGTTCAAATATCAATATACAACTTTTGCGTAAATGTGTCATGTTTTACATCAAAAAGCACTCCTTTCTTACATCAAAAAGCATTACTGTTGATACCCATAATAGTTCATATATGTGGAACTGATACAAACGACCTAATTACAAGATATTAGGTAGACACTGATCAAGGTGGTGTACCTTACTACCTTATCGGTCTGTGTCAGGCACTGAATACTGAGTCGAACGCTGGATGGCGGTCTCTATCACCATGGAAGCATGGTTAAATTACAGTGTTTTACTTTGTAGCAGGCGGCAGAAGACGAGTAGCTATATCACACCTCTTATTTCAATGATGTAATGATGTTACTGTTTAGCTAAGGGCGATAGTTTTTCAAATTGATCAATTTATTTCTAGATCGTTTCAAACATATTTGGCCGCGCAGAATCAATCTCTCATTTTTGTAGACGTCAGATGGCGTGTGTGAGACAGCAAACGGCATACGGTATGTGAATAAATGACACGCGTGTTTGAAAATAGTAACATTTTCCATTTACGCACCTTAACACTTAAGTGCCCAAGCTAAAAAAACTTCAGTTAGTGCCCAAGGGGGGGTTCCTAGGGACCCAACCCAGATAACCACTTTCCCGTGGGAGTTTGATCATGACACTAACACAAATAAATGGGGGTCACGTAAGAACCACATACCCACAATAAAAATGAAAATCCAACCTTTGACCTATGACCTATGGCCAATTGAAATTGTCACTCTTCGAAACAGAGTGGGTCGCACATTTCCATCCTCAGCAACTCCAATATAAGGTTTTGAACCAAAATAATTCATTATATCTACTCTAGAATAACCAATTAAAATAATCATTGAAAAATATATCCAAATTTATATCTATAAATAAATAATGATTAAATATTAAATAAATAATAAATAAATTATTAATTAATTACCTCCTAAGGTATATATCTAAGCAAATAAATCCCAAGATCAAATTACTTTAATTTTTTAATTAGTAAAATATCTTGAATTTTTCACTTCCGTTAGTGCCCAAGGAGGGGGGGGGGTTCCTAGGGACCCAACCTAATTATTCTAATGAAGCCGTGGGCGGATTAAAATTTTTTTTTGTATCAGGAGAAGCGTATTCATAAATCAGACAATTAGCAAAAACCTCCTTGAAAAATTTAATTGCGTAACCGAGAAAGCGCAAAAAAATCAAATGTTGGGTACTATGGAACCCCCCCCCCCTTGGGCACTTAAGTGTTAAGTATACACGACTGATATTGATTTTGAAACTCTTTCTCATCAAGAGTCCAGCAACATTGTTATCATTGACTTCGTGACCAATATCCAAAATTTCCTAGCCAGCCGTGCGTAATCTGCCATTCTTTACTTCCGCTCAAGATAGTGGGTAGCTACACCGAACCTGCATAATCATATTTCTATGGGGACAAAGGTTTTATGAAGGAGATATTGCTAAAGCGAACAGTTTGTGTTATTAAGTACAAGCATCTGTTGTAAGTCAAACAGAAAATAATGTCTCTAGCGGAAATTGATTATTATTATTTATCGTGGAATTCCTCCTCACTTGCAGAAAATGAGGAGGAAGGAGGATACACACTGATATGCAACATCTTTGTCATTCTCGTTTATGGACCAATAATTCGGTTACCTCAATGGAAACCTAAGGTCATTCTAGCATTTCGTCGCCGTGATCAATCGCATCAATTCTAAGATAGCCCAGTGGTACATTGTAAATTTGAGTGTAGCAGATTCACCGCACACCGTCGGCTTGGGTAGTCATGACCATCAAATTTGCATGTCTTCTGCCAGACGATTGGCCTCTTGGAGAAATCCCCTGCAAGATATATCTTCTGTTGACTACGTGGTTACTAATGTCCAGTGTGTACGATTATTTTCATTAGCTTAGATCGGTATTGGTTACTGACAAAGAAACTTGAATATCCTATATCAAACTAAAACTAAAGCTAAAGTCTTTCATCATTCGATGTGGGTAGTTTTGCATCCTGTTCTTTTCAGTTGATTACTTTTGCCTGATACCAATCCTGGTCTGAGGAAGAAATCGAGTATGATTGGAACTGTGCGCTAGAGGCTACATAACTTTTTTTTTTTTAAAATTTCAGCTATTTTCATGCTTGCCCCTTATTCTTGTTTTTCCTCTGACCCTTAAAACATTCATATTTGGGAGTTATTACAATACTGTGAAGTGTGGAGCAATAAAAAAGGCACTGACTACACCCTGACTTAGTAGGCCTATCCACAATTTTTTACATTGCATATACTGTAAAATTTACAGTTTTGTTGTAAATGTATTACAAACAAACTGTAAAATATACAGTTAATTTGAATGAAAACCTGTAAAAGCTATTTTTACGGGTTTTGTTGACAGAATTGGCTGTCAGTATTTTCCTGTAAAATTTCGGTATATCCCCCTTTATTTTTAAGACTTAAGGGTATAATTGTAAAAAATTCATAGTAGTAGTATAATTATGTTGTTCACTCATTTAAATTTCGAATAAAATCTCACTTTTTAGATTTTGTCATTATAGGCCTGGAAATTTTTAGATGACATAAAATTTATACAGTATTTTCCTGTATTTCCAAATTGCAGCCAAATACGGTAATTTTTAAAAGCTTTTTACAGTATTTTCCTGTAATTGCAAATTGGTAATTTGTACAAGTGCGGCTACACAACCTAAGTTTGCGTGCAGGAAATCATACATTAGAGTCCTTTTGTGAATTTGGACTGTCATTGTTAATTGACACTGGTGCTAGGCGTTTCAGTAATTTCTGACACAATTTAGCTTTTTCAGAATTTCAAACAGTGAATTTTCGGACCACAGGCTCCGCTCGTAGTAGATTTTCGCTTCTCACATGGAGGGGTCCGAGTGCTTGGACTCTCTAAATACTGGGGTGTCTAAAGTCACACACGGCTACACGTCCCCAACTCGCACTGAGACCTCCGAATTCTTACTTCATTCTACCTTCACCCATAGATTATCACCGAAATTCATGTTAGAGGTTGGAATATACTTCCGAAACACATTATCCAGGGGCCACTTTATTTTGAACATATTCAGAGCTGAACTAACTAGTCTTTTAGCGCCCTTGCAAGTCACTATTCCGGACAATCAAGTGCATGTACTATTCGCCTTCCAGCCTTTGAAATACAAACTAAAAACGCTGGAAGAAAAGAAGACATCCGTGTAATAACGAATGTGTAATTTCGAAATTCCAAATTCCGCTTTTCCACAAATTTCAAAAGGATTTTTTCAGGACTCAGTCAGGACTCAACCTCAGTAGTTCTGATCGGCGTATATATTCGATTCCCACATCGATATCTTGTGAAACGCGAATGTGTAAATCTGTAATCTATGTGTTATTTGAATCTGGTGCCAGGATCACACACCGCCTAATTCATTAATCGATTCCCTTTTCCTTTAGCATTATCACTAATCACACTGTCCTGTCCAATTAACTTAGATGTCTGTTGTTTTAATTAATTCAAGAAAATACTTCATGGCAAGAAAGTTTTGTTTTTTAGTTTGTAGTTTTTTTATATGACGATATCCATGGGTCATTTTAAACATTAAATCAATGGAAATCTGAGTATTCACCCCGCGTTTTGAAAATGAGCGAATAAAGTTTTTGGTACCATTAGTTATTACGTTTTTGTGGAAAGTTCCATTTAGTCTACTTTGTGGGTAGTAAAGTTGTCCGTCGGAGGAGATGATTCATGATCAATATTGTCCCGCCACTTGTATATAAAATGAACATGCGAATTTTGTTCAACAGAAACAAATCCGAACCGTTGTTCTGCACTGCTGACTTTATGCCCCTACAATGAGATTGAATATCCAAGGTTTCATACACCATTAACTTCAATGGAGGGCATTACAGAAGTTTGCTGTTTTATTCTTTTGTTCGATTGGCGATCGATTAAACAGATTAGGACGCCACTCATTGAAAAGTATCATATTCAAGATTCATTTTATATTATATGCGTGCATTAATGCCCGCGCCAACAACCAAATTAGAGCAGGTCTACAATCAATTTTGTTCGTACACATGCTTTGGATTCTAACATGGGTTTGCCATCACAGTTTCAGAGTCACAAGTCATTATTCACCTGACCTGGTGTGTTGTCGTTTGTCAAGAAAAATCAGTGAAAATTGAATAAAAATCCAAAGAAGAAATCTCTCTCAACTTGTAACCCAACGATCTTGCTGGGTCCAACGCTGAATACACTTCTCCTTTCATGACTTTTGTTTGAAAACATTTGTTTGAAAATAATTAATAAAATCGGACATCTGAGGTAATTGGACAGACTACATATTGATACGCCTTCAATTTTTCTCTCTTTTACTATTTTGACACAGTTGACTAGAGTGATCAGAGAGAAATGGTTGTTTCGTGGTCATATTTTTTCAGAAATCACACGCCTTTTTTGCTATCTTTATCGCTATCGTTTACTCTATCTCCCTTTGACTCCAGAGTTTTACCCTGCGTCTTCTTTTGCAAATAATTCATAATATCAATGTAAAAAGCAGTAGTCCGGAAACGTTCAATCGAGGCAAAGTTAAAACACAATATCGTAAAAGCGTGAGTGACGTATTAGTCATGAATGAATTAGTGTAATCACATTACAACAGCTATGCTGAACTATTTTTGGTAACAGTAACGGTTCGTATATACGATGTGTTTTATCCATACGTTAACATTTTAGTATTGCGTTCACCTAAATTTTTTAAATTTTCCATTATGTAATTCAATTCCGGACAATAAATTACATTAATTTCCTGTTGAATGCACATAGAAAGTAAAAAAGCGATTCCGATCGATTACCAAAAAAGGTCTGCAAAGACAGTGTCGTCGGTCTTGATAGGTTTGCCTCGAGACTATTTTTTGTAGCGTCTTTAGTCTCGGGCTAGGTCTTCGATCTTACCTTGATTCTCTCTATATACATCCTTGACCTTGGTGTTTCTGTCAGACTGTCAAGGACATTTTAAAATTTGTTCATATATATAGAGAGAGAGAGGAAGAGAGAGAAAAAATGGACAAGTATCACTGAAGAATGAAGTGCATGAATTTGCATTGTAAAATGGTACGGGCCGAAAATGGAATTAATTCAGTATTCTGCCACCACATCCTTCAACATGAAGATTATTCCTCTGAGGCTGCCGCATTCATAGGGTGGTGGCACAATATACAATTCTTTCCTGAAAAATATCATTGATGACAGCTTTTCTCCACTCTTGAAGCGCGGAGTCAAATTTGACGTGGTTTTATTCGCGATTTACTTTGCAAATATATGTTATCAAGTAAACGTCGACAAATTAATCTTTTGGAGACAAATTTGACCAACACACCAATCAATACTAATTTCCGCTGTCAACTGCTAAGGTGCAATTTGCAGTGCAGTTTTAGTGTACATTTTGGGTTCAAGATTATCAACCTACTCGTGGTGAACCCCGGTAACTGATCTTTTCAGACGAATGATAATCAACTGAGGCTACGCTAACATCTGTTATCTTTTTTAATTCACTGTCTTTTTAATTCACTGTTGTCTTTTTTTTATCTCACTGTATTTTTAATCATGCCCCGCCAGGGGACACTATCTGATGCCAGTCTGGCACACGTGCCCTTATTAGGGCAGGCATCACCAGATGTCAAGTCAGATGGCATCTCAGTGCTCCAACTAAACGTGGAAGGTCTCACTAGGGCAAAGATAAACATCATCGAACACCTCACACATACACATAAAGTCACTGCAATTCTCCAAGAGACACACGCTACTGACAGTTCCATTCTGAACATCTGCGGCTACACCTTAGCTGCACACACCGAGAGCGCTATCCATGGGATTGCCACCTTTGCTAGTAACTCAGCCCAATGGAAACAAATTGCAACCTCTCCTGCAGACTCCACCCTGGAATGGGCAACGACCCAAATTGCAGGTGTGCATGTCACCAATGTCCACAAGCCACCTAACCATCGGCTCCAAGCAGACTCTCTACCAACTTATGGTGCACCCTGCATTTACGCTGGCGACTTTAATAGCCATGGCATTACCTGGGGTTACAGGAAAACCAACCCTGATGGAGCTACCCTAGAGGACTCGGCCTCAAAATCCGGGGTACAACTTCTACACGACCCCAAGCAACCAGACACTTTCAACTCTGGAAGGTGGAATACGTCTACAAACCCTGAACTTGCTTTTGCAAACATGGACACCATCTCCATTCACCGTACTGTTCTCGACCGCTTTGAACCCCCAGCCAAGTCCCAAACAGACCATCACTGATTCCGACTCAGGGAGGCCTTGCTAAGCCTGTACCAACAAAGTCAGTGAAAAGGTGGAACTTCCGCAAGCGGACTGGGACCAGTTCAAGAACATGGTGGATTCAGAAGTGCCCAACTTCCCGACACCAACCTCCTCCAACCTGGATAATTACTACACAGCACTGTGTCAAAATCTTTTTATAATATAGCCAAAGAAGACCATCCCACGCGGCTGCCGTCGTAGTTATATCCCATCTTGGGAGGGAAGAATGTGACACTCTTTACAATGATTTCCTGAATTCTGAACCCGGGAAGAAGCTTCATCCCAGGGTCGACCTGACAAACTGCTGGGACAGGAAAACGCCGTGAGCGCGGAGGAGACGGGCCAAAGGAAATCGACTTCACCCATAAAGCAGGAAGGCCTGGAAGACTATAACCGCCTCACGCAGAGGGGGGGACATGGAATTTCCAAACATCGAAATGTCCAGTGACTGCCAACTCAATTGCTGAGCAACTCCTCGCAAATGGTTGTTTAAAGGATTTTGATAAGGATCACACTCGGTCTGTCAAAAAGAGATCACCAAACTTCGTCGAGCCTCCGGGTGGACAGGTTCACTTCAACTCCTTCTCACTAGCTGAGCTTACCTCTGCTATCAGGCCAACTAAAGAGTGTGGAAAGCCCAGGGCCCGATAACATACCAGCAGAGTTCTGATGCAATGCGGTACACGATGCATAGATTGGCTCCAGGAGTTCTAAACATGTTGCCTTACCAACTGGTCCTTACCCCAAGATCTGGAGGAGAGCTACTTAATTGCACCCCCCAACCCAAACAAGCCTGTCGACAACCCTAAGAAATACAGACCAATATCACTACTGTGTCTCCCTGAGAGGATGATCCTGGCCCGGCTGGAGCCCATCGTCGATCCCCATCTGCCTGACGAACAAGCAGGATTCCGCCGTGGCCGGAGCACTGTCCATCAGATTGTAAAACTCACAAATGATATTGAGGAAAGCTTTGAAAAGCGCCGTAAGGCAGGCGTCATCTTGGTGGACCTTACTGCAGTATACGACACCGTGTGGAACCAGGGCCTGACACTCAAGCTTCTCAGGACCATCCCGGATCGTCACCTTGTAGAATTCATATGTAACATGCTTGCAAACCGTAGCTTTATTCTCAAGACCAGTGATGGGCAGAGTAGTCGTCTGCGTCGTCTGAGGAACGGAGTACAAAAAAAAAAAAAAAAAAAAGCTCCTATGCTGTTCAACTTGTATATCAGCGCTTTACCTCAAACAACATCTAGACAATATGGCTACGCCGACGATCTTGCCCTCCTCCACTCGGACAGCAACCCTACTTGCAGCATATCTCAAGACCTGGAGACTGAAGCTGAGCGAAGCCAAGACCACCGCTACTGCCTTCCACCTCAACACCAAAGAGGCCCATGGCCAGCTTCAAATCAACCTCAATGGAGCGCCTCTGCCATGAAATCCTACACCAACCTGCTTGGGAGTGAAGCTTGACCGGCAGCTTACTTACCAGCAGCACCTCGAGTCCGTATGCGCCAAGGTATGTTCGAGGAATAACCTCCTGTGCCGACTTGCTGGATCTGCATGGGGTGCCAGCCCAACGACCCTACGCACCACTGCCTTGGCTCTGGTCTACAGCACTGCTGAATATGCCGCCCCAGCATGGTGCAACAGCTCTCACACAAAGAAGCTGGACACAGTACTCAACGAGACCTTGAGAACCATCACTGGCTGCCTCCGTCCTACTCCATCTGAATTCCTACCAGTGCTTTCAGGCATTGCACCTGCAGTACTTCGGAGAGAACACCACACGCATAAACTAGTGAATAAGGCCCTGCTGGACAACAAGCACCTGCTGCATAACACTGTCAAAGAATCACCCCAACTCGGTAGATGTTGGGGTGATTACCACCTGGCAGCAATCTACCACCTGGCAGCAATCTCCCACGCAAGGAATGGGTCACCTTAAACCGGATTCGCACAGGAGTCGGTCGCTTCAATAGCAATATGCACCGATGGGGGCTGCGGCCATCGACAGCCTAGCCTGCCAATGTGGTTCTCCATCACAGACTGCGGATCACATTCTCAATGAGTGCCCTACCTTTCGTCCACCGGTGGACACAGATTTCTCAAACCCCAACCAATCAACAGTGAGTTGGCTCCAACACTTAAACATATTTAGCTGCTGCCTCATACGCAAGAAGAAGAAGTGTACATTTAACCCTTGATTTTTGGAACCTATATAATAAGTGTTTCCGATTTGTACTTTGTCGATATAATTTCCTAACATGCTACAACAGAATGCTTGGTAATCATGGTAATAAAAAGCCAATGTAGATAGTTTCCACTACTTTAAACAAAATGAATATTTGTTGCAGTCATAGGTAAACAGTCCTTCCGGCTTCTAATATGCTTAATTTACTGTGGTTCTTTTAAGGCAAAAGTTTGTTTTCAGTTGGTAGTGCAAAAACATATATGTTGGTTTTTTTTAAATTTTTGAAAAGGAATTTCCCAGAAATGACTGAAATCGGGTCAAATTCAATCAGCTATTTATTACTGTATTATATTATGAGAAATATTGTTGGAGCTAGCATGCATCAAGCCAGTTTCATGCCTGAAATGATGACATGGTTACATATACACGCACAAAAGAGTTAGACCGGTGTGAAAGTAATCATATTCCGGCAGGTATCATAGTCCGGGCTCCATAGACGACAACGGAATAAAGCGCGAAATAAAATGTTGCGTGAAGAGTCAACTGAATCGATTTCCCTATTGTTCACCATTGTTCCCGGACTCCCACACCTGGTCCAAAAGACCTGATGTAAGTGTAACTCAGTCCCACCAGAAAATACATTTTCCTTTGTATTAACATGGTGTATTTTTGCTGTTTACTTTATGAAAAAATGTAAATAACTTAACTCAATTTTGGACAAAACTAATTTTGACTTAGACCAGGTCTAGCATTAAACCTGGTCTTTTATGCATACGGACCTTTGAGTCCGATTACATGTCAACCATTTGGAGGGTGGTACAAATGGTACGACATAATATATCACAAAACAGTTATGTATCTTAATCAGGTTGGTAAGTAAAAAACGTTTGTTATCGGAAAAAGTTGAAAACTTTGGACGTGCCTTAACAAAGATTTTGTGTGAGTGGGTAGGTAGGTCGGCTCGGTAGGTGGTAGGTAGATAGAATAAATAGGTAGGTAACTAGGAGGGTAAAGGTAGGTGAAGTGTGAGGGTGTGTGGGGGAGGTTGGTAAGGTAGAATGCTCTTAGCTAAAGAGGTAAAGATATTTGTTCCAAAATATTCAAAATAAAACTTTGCGTTAATATGTCATGTTTTACATCAAAAAGCATTCCTTTCTTACATCAAAAAGCATTACGTTGATCCCCATAATAAAGACCCCCGAAAAGTTAACGCAGCATGTCTAAATACCCCCAAAGTTACAAACCATTTGGTCATGCACGAAAAATACTATGTGATATCAAGAGTCTGTTTTTTTTCTGCAAATTGTGACACCTTTCTTGCTCCATTGTGATCATATCGCCAACACAATGTCGTTTTACGAAAATGTGTAACATTTTCAAAGTTGCATCTGAAGACATTATACAAGGTTACAATACACAACCATGCATTAAGTGACCACACTCATGGGAAAAAATGCGGTCTTGAAATCACTGAATGGCAATCATATGGCTCTATTATACCGTTTATTGCCAAATTTTAACAAGGGAGAGTTTCTTATTAAGGGGTCTTGTGTTGGCAAGTATTGATCGCAATGGGGCAAAAGAAGGGTATCAAAATTTACGGAAGAAAACGAAATATGATATAATTTTATGTTTTGAGCAAAGACCAATGGTTCTGTGACTATGTGGGTATTTAGACCCATGCCCCTATTGTGTTACTTTTTTGGGGTCTGTAGTTCATATATGTGGAACTGATACAAACGACTCCTAAATACAAGATATTTAGGTAGACATGATCACAGGGTGGTGTACCTTACTACCTTATCGGTCTGTGTAGGCACTGATATGAGTCGAACGCTGGATGGCGGTCTCTATCACCCATGGAACATGGTTAAAATTACAGTTGTTACTTGGTGCAGGCGACAGAGACGAGTAGATATATCGCACTCTTATTTCAATGAGTAATGATGTACTGTTTGTAGGAAGGGTGAAAGTTTTTCAAATTGATCAATTATTTCTCAGATCGTTTCAAACAGTATTTGGCCGCGCAGAATCAATCTCTCATTTCTGTAGACGTCAGATGGTGTGTTGTGAGACAAAGCAAACGGCATACGGTATGTGAATAAATGACAGCGTATTGTGTTTGAAAATAGTAACATTTTCATTTTACGCCCTTAAGTATACAGGCTGATATTGATTTTGACAACTCTTTCTCATCAAGAGTCCAGCAACATTGTTATCATTGACTTCGTGACCAATATCCAAATTTCGAACAGCCGTGCGTAATCTGCCATACTTTACTTCCGATCAAGATAGTGAGTAGCTACACCAAGCCTGCATAATCATATTTCTATGGGGACAAAGGTTTTATGAAGGAGATTTTGGCAAGGAAACAGTGATGTTATTAAGTACAAGGCATCTGTTGAAACAACAGAAAATCATGTCTCTGCGGAAAAGTAGTGATTCTTATTATCGCGGAATTCCTCCTCACTTGCAGGAAAATGAGCGAGGAGGAGGGATACACACTGATACGCAAAAATATTTGTCATCCTCTTTATGGAATCATCATTCTGGTTAGATCATTGGAAACCTAATGGTCATTCTAGCATTTCGCCGTGATCATCGCATCAATTCTAAGATAGCCAATTGGTACATTGTAAATTTGAGGTAGCAGATTCACCGTCGGCCTTGGTTAGAATGACCATCACCAATTAGCATGGCTTCTGGACAGACGATTGGCCTCTTGGGAGCAACGAAATCCCCTGCAAGTATATTTCTGGTTGACTACGTGGTTACTTGCAAAATGTACCAGTGTGTACGATATTTTCATTAGCTTAGATCGGTATTGGTTACTGACAAAGAACTTGAAATCCTAAATATCAAACTAAAACAAAGCTAAAGTCTTCATCAGTTCGATGTGGGTATTTTGCATCCGTTCTTTCAGTGGTTACTTTTGCCTGGATACCAATCTGGTCTTGAGGAAGAAATCGAGTATGATTGGAACTGTGAAGCTAGGGACAGACATACCAACTTTGAATTTCATCTATTTATGATGCCTATCTTTGTTTTTCCTCTGGCAATATGAGGTCTCAACTTTATCGTTGTACCGAAATATTCGCGAACGTTCAAAGGGGTTTGTTCAGAGCAAACCGGTTGCTTCGGCTGTTATCAAGCAACCAGTTCCTCACCCTAGTACCCCAGCACATGAAAACAACGACATCACTGGTACAAATCGTGGCTTGGGAAAGGTACATCTGCATATTTCATTGATATCCTTTGTCCGTACAAAATAAGGGTTCAACGCCGAATTCTGGTAGACCTGAGAAGCCTCAGGTCGACAAAAAACAGAAAGAGTTCAATCGACACAGAAAGGAGCATACTCGCCGCTTGTTCTTGTTAGTGTTTTCATACTGTGTTGGTTACCTTTTATATCGCATCATTACTCGGTAACATTTGCGAAGAAAGCATGTGTTCCGGAACTGGCCTGGGAGCCTGGGAGCTGGGCATAAACACTGACGAAAACTACTCTGAGGTAACAGCACGATAAATAACTCCTTTTCTGTACGCTTGCAACGGAACAGTGCATTTCCGGCACAACTTTATACGGTTTTGGGTTTGGAAAAGATTTTTGTTTAAGAAAAGACCAGAATCCAACGTCTTCGTTCACTGACGAGTGATACTATAAACTGTTTGATAGATGTATGTTAGTAAAGCATTTAGGCTCTTTACCCTTTTGTATTATCCCCACTAAACAGAAACAATGTTTGGAATTTTTGTATATGACAGTCACGACCGGTCTAAATATTACATTTTTTCATAACGGAATACAGTTTTTAGCGACACCCTCAATGGTTGTCTTCAGAATCATCTCGTCAAAATAAGTTTCACTTTACGTTGTGCTGTTCTCCTATTTCTATTTTACTTACAGGGTGAGTCAAAAAGATTTACACTAGTTTGTTTGAATTTTTCTACAGTAGTGAAAAAAATCTACCGAAGATATTGACTATCACATATAAAACAATATTATTTCACCTACTAGAGAAATTTTAATTTTGATTTTTTTTGAACTTTGCATTAGAAGTTATGCTAACTTAAAGAAAGGTACCATATTTACACTCGTCCACGGAATCACTGTTGTGGAATATGGCAAAGAGACTTTGGAGGAGTCTACACAAGTAACATCATGACATAATCTTGCTTTGATACCTTTACTTGTGTAAACTTTCAAATATCAAGGAAAATGCCACAATCTTTCATTATGGCGAAACAATAACAAATAGTGGAAATCTTACACCAAAAATTGAAGAATGATTTCAATGAATGTTCGAAATTGTTCACTTATCGTTTTGCGGAGACGTAGAATATAGAAGCAAATATGTATCAGACAATCCTATGCAATACATCCGGTTGGATCTAGCATTTCTCCAACGATGTCTTTATAATCTGATGGGACTACTTTGGGGTCAATATTTGAAATTGCACACATTCAACGTCCAACCTGCTTTTCCCTTTGCATCTCAATCATTTCCCTCCTTTCCCTCGCTTTTCTTTAGTCCTTTCTGCTTGTCCTCCATTTCCCACCTTCCCTTCTTTACCGGAGCTTAAAGTTTATTTCCTGGCCAGGCCCATGGGGGGGGGGGGGGACAATGCGTCCCTTTCCTTCCCCTGTTACGATACTGTTATTGACTATTGTTAGAAATATTATCAACAAACATTGGTACGGGATTAGGCCAATGGTTACTTTAGAAAAAACAAATGTGATTAAGTATTTGGATAGCTTTAGAGGACATTAATCATGCTTTGCTGTTGTGGAGTGGAGAATGGTACAGGCCGTGGTCAATATGGTTTGGCGGGTTTTCGTTAATTAAACCATATCTACAATATTCGAAAGGTAACTTCCGATTTTTGTTACCCCTAACCGTGGATAATGAGCTATTGTTTTCATGTATAAAAAATTTTACAAACTTGTTTAATATTTTTAATATTTTCTGAAATCGAGTGTAAATCGTTTTTGACTCATGACTCCCCCTGTATAGTCAAGCCCTTATACAATTGTTTCAGACAGCATGGTAAAACAAATAATTGTATAATAAAGATTCTCTCAGGTTTTTCAAATTGACAAAGATTTTTCTTACCTAATCTTCATTTAAATAATCAACTTTTTGTGGCCCCATAATAATATATTGAACAAACCACTTAGTCTAACAACATCAGTAAATTTGAAAATTGAACTTCAAAGTATCTTTCCTGTATACGATGATTCAAATCAGTTGCCCAAGGGGTGAACCGCATTCCAAACCATCGTCAGCTGGGCGCTGACATTTTGTATAATTGCACGGAATACTTATTAGTTTGGGTGCTTGTATAGCACACAAATGTCAATTCCGATACAACATTCCGGCAAAATATCATGTTGGTATGTTAGTGTGCTATTGGTTGGTTTAAATTTTTTGTCCTACCCATGGCCACACAACCAATGATGACACGTCCTCGTCTTGATTTAAAATCAGAAACCGCCTCTTTTCACCTAGCGCGCCTAAGCAACATAGCAAGTGAGTATCTGAGCACAATGACCAGGTGCACTATTATTATTACACTGGCACCCTCTAACACATACATCAATTTTGACACACTCCGATTAGTGTATATCAAAGCGGCACCCAACAGTATGTGAAGAAGCGGAGGCAGCCCTTTCTTTCTATTGTTGGGTACCTATGTTTTCTTTGTGGGTCGGCAAAACATGCGAAACGATGAATTCCTAAAGATGACGTAACGTTTGCCTCTCTATCTATATAGAACCTCTTTGGGTTGCCCCGCGTCTTTTTTATTAACTTGAGGCACTTGAGTAGGAGACAAGATTATATGATGAGAAATTCTGCATCCTTATTTTTTAACCTGAGAGAAAATCAATATTTCTTGTCTCTGCAGAAATTTGCTTCATTCAACAATATTCTTTTATTGTTCTTATCATTTAATAATTCTACCATTCGTTTTTACGTTTTCTTTTAACAGCTTCGGGAAGTAAAAAAAGCCTCAAGCTATACAAAGCATATCATACACATCAGGATATCTTTTGAAATCCAGCGTTTGTAGCAAACTGGTTGCCCGCCAGGCTTAATTCCATCGTTCTGCCAAGTATATATCAATTTTCATTAATAAATAAGTATTGATGTTCATTTAATCATACCACGAGAATAAATATCTATAATTGTAAGTCAGTGGTCGATTAGAATTGATATACACTCAATGCGCACAATGATGAATTGGACTGTAAAGTTTCACCAATGTTCACAGAATATGGGTGTAGTATGTAGTATGGAAATAACATTCAAAAAAGCGATCGTTTCCAATTCTGATCGATGGTTTCACAGAAATAAACTTTAATTGAAAAGACCTATGGGTAAACGTGTTACTTCGAAAACTGTACATAAAATGCACATTATTGCACACATATCCGCAACAATTGTTAAACACATGGACACCATTTTGGACATGTGGTTGTCACATTAAGAACACAGAATGCGTTTTGAATTTTTTTTCTTAACATTTGTTTTGGCATGTTTACAGTATCTCCTATCCCAATAAGCGAGAAAGTTAAACCACTCATTTTGTAGGAAAACCAAACAAAACAATAAGAAAAACCTGAAAACAACAACAGCAACCACCACAACCTCAAACCGTCAGTCCGTTTCGATCGGTTTAAACACCGAAACGCTTTCAAATTGCTCTGAGACCCTTGATAACCGTTTACTAATAAATCGGATAATGTTATTGTGGTCATCACTCAAATAATGAATCGCTCCGCCTCTAAATAAGGCTTGTCGTTTGTTATTTGAGCTATTTGGAATTTAGCTTTAACTCCAGATGACAATTAGTCCAGGAATTTTAGGATCTGTGTATCCAAAAGGCGGAAATAAATAAGCCATAGATGTTTTAGGATAGTTTTCTAATGTTGTGAGGAGCAACATTATAAAAAGTCCCTAAGTTACCCCTTGTGCAAATTGAGGAATAAGGGGGTAATTTTTATACAGGGGTAAAAATTTTAAAATGATTCAATTTTCATATACCGAATGTCACAGTTGACTGCATAACGAAGCATTCTTGTCCAGTACGTGAAATTTGCTCTGATAACCCTTGATAACCTTTACGAAAAAAATCGATATTGTTCTTGTGGTCAGCACTCTCAAAGTAATGAATAGCTCCGCCTCCAAATAAGGCTTGTCGTTTGTTATTTGAGTTATTTGGAATTTAGCTTTAACTTCAGATAAAAATATCTTAAAATGCTTAATATAGTCGCGGATTTTAGGATTGTGTATCCCTAAATAGGCGGAAATAAATAAGCCATAGATGTTTTCGGATAGGGTTTAATTTTTGGGAGGAGCAACTATAAACATAAAAATTTTAAAATGAAATTCAATTGAGCTAAATCATCACGACGAGTAAAAAAATGTACAGTTTGCCTAACTTTTGACTTTCAGGTGTGGACAATTACAGGACCAACAAATGTTTCTGTCAAGGTCATCACGGGGTTGGGAAACATGTCAAAAACAGTCCGATTAATAAAACTAATTCCAAATTACTTGTACATGTTGTACGGTCATATTATGGAGAGAAAAATAATTCACTCCATCTACATCTTTTAAATATTGACCTGATACGGCAGCGGTTTGTGACCTTCTATAGACCCTGTAGTAATCTGTAATAACGAGTCCTTCAGAAAACTATGCCTGAAAATTACTTGAACTGTTTATATATGTATTTCCAGTTTCACAACGAGACAAACACAGGGACACACTTTTGAAAGAAACGGGGCATTCTGAACCTTTACCCCCAGTATGACCATGAACAGCTATTTTACATAGTTAATTAACCATAAATTTTAGATAGCACAAACTATATTTTTTTCCTCCTCATGACACAAAGAGTGGTATACATTTGAATAAAATTCAAACGTTTTAAAATTTGGCGCCCGTACAAATTTCCCCTTATTCCTTAATTAGCAAAGGAGGAAACTTGGTGACTTTCATATGTTGCTTCGCACAACATTAGGAAACTATCCTCTAGGTGTTTTCTATTTATCTTGTTTTTCTATTTTGCAAATACCAAAATAGGGGAAACCAAGGTCAAGCCCAATTGATTGCAATGGACGTAGGCCTTTGGTGACCCTATATTGGTAACTAAGCATTTAAGACAGTCATTCCTTATTTTAATCCTATAAACTCCAAGACTCTATGTAGTAGATAGTACAAACTATACCTTTTTGTAATCCTTACGGTTATACAAACTGCGTGGTCCAATGCAACATGATTTAATTTAAAAATTTAACCACTGTGTGTGTAATCTTTGTCTTTCCTAATTCATAAGTGTGTCAGAAAAAAAGCGGATCAGATGCACTATGAGCTAGTAGAATCTCATTTCCCTTGGTACAGTTCAGTACCTTCCATTCACCAGTGTATTTAGAAAATACACCCCCTGTTTTTGTTTGGGTATGATATATGATATACCCAGATCACACAAGGTCAGGTCATGTCAGTGTATGTACAAGTACAACCCACTGAACTGTGTCCTTGGTGGATGAGCATTTTGTAACTCATATTGATGGCTCACCTTACGGAAACATGGCTGTTAATTATTTGGGGTTCAGCTTTGTTAAGTCACTATAAGGGCTGTTACCGGGGACTGTATTTTTGGGTTCTTCTTTCAGGTTTGGCATCTCTAGAAAATAGAACGCGGGACGGACCGTTATCGTCAGTTATGTAATGCACATCTTTACTATCTTTGGGTATCTTACTATTATTTACTATTATAAGTGTTGTAGTGCTGTATGTTCTGCTCTAAGTTGTTTCTGTTCGTTTCGTAACACTTAAGTTCCCAAGGAGGGTGGTTTCATGGGACCCAACATTTGAATTTTTGTTTTTTTGCGAGTTTCTGGGTAACGCAATGAAATTTTTCAAGGATTTATTTGCTATTTGACTGATTTGTGATTACGCTTCTCGTGATACCAAAAAAAAGTTTAAATCCTCCCACGGCTTCATTAGCATAATTAAGTTTGGTCCCTACGAACCCCTTCCTTGGACACTAACGGGAGTGGAAAAGAAATAGATATTTTACTAATTAAAAAAATTAAAATAATTAAATCTTGGAATTTATTTGCTTAGATATATACCTTGTAAGGCAATTAATTAATAATTAATAATACAAATAACCCTTTATATGCTGATGGCATCAATTTTAATTTTGTCCTGATCGTGGTCTTAACTGCGTAAGTGTATGGGAAATACCAAAGTGAATTTCACCTTTTTGAGAAAAATACAAGATGGCATAAATTTGGCTATTGTGCTGTAATTATTTGAATTGGTTAGTCTAGAGTAGATATAATAAATTATTTTGGTTCGAAATCTTTACATCGGAGTTGCTGAGTATCAAAATGTGCGAACCATTTTTTTTCGAAGAGTGACAATTTCAATTGGCCATAGATCAGAGGTCAAAGAGAGGATTTTTCATTTTTATTATTGGTTTTTGGTTCTTACATGACTCCCATTTACTTGTTAATTTCATGATCAAACTCCCATGGTAAAGTGGGTATCTCTGTTGGGTCCCTAGCAACCCCCACCTTAGGCCCTAAAGGAAGTTTTTTTAGCTTGGGCACTTAAGTGTTAATTGATCTTTACTTGAGCTTCCCTATACGTGTGTTGCATGTAAGGTTAGCAAGTTGAAAGTAATATCTTTAAGACGCAGGGAAAATAAACTGTTAAAATTTACGTTATGACATTTCTTACAGATTTATTATTCAATAACATCATATTTGTGTGATTTATTATTAAATAAAATCGTGCACCAAGGAAGTCGCATCTGTCTTGAAAGAGGTTAATTTTACATTCACTGTATTCACGCAAATAGTAAATATTATAAAATAAATCTTGTATTTTTATTTTACCGAATTTGTTAAAGGAAATTCGCAAGCAGTATACACAATAATTACGTTTGCTGATCTTTATTAAAATGTCCATGAACCGATAAAAATTGAATTTATTTCTAACACTCACAGAATAAAAAAGTCAAACAGAGCTAATAATTCGTTCACTGAACCCTGGCCCAGCGTAAGGTGTTCAATGTGAAAAGGATCCACTTTAAAGAATGTGTTTAGCAATTGGACACTTTCTGCCTTCACTTTGTACAATGTTTTGAAAGCCTATATCACTCGCTATTCATACCCTAAACATGTTTTTTAGCATAATTTAAACATGTTAGCAAGTTGAAGGCAAAATGGTTTACAAAATGATATAAATCGCTTGAAACACATTTTTTTTCATGACTAATGACCTCATAGTCGAGTGTAAGTGAGTGTTCTGCAACAAAAAATGCTAGAAGTCCAGTGCTCGACAACTGTGAATGAGACTCTAATCTTCTTCAAAGTGAACAATAGAATTATCGTATTCAGTAAGGGTAACACGATGACCCCAAATAGCTACGTATTTCCATAGAGGTCTTTCACCTCACTCATGCATAACAAAAGGTGTTAGTTCCCGTAGTATTCCTCATTCAGATCAATTTAATACCCGACCTCAAAGTACTTGTGCTATTCAAAGTGTGACCCATACTTTTATGCATACATATCCAACTTGCATGACGTTCTTTAGATTTAGAAAGTCTCCAGAAATTTGGAATGGACTCTGCCATTCCCGGCAAGATGGCCGCTAATCCGAAAGGTGGAAGACCTTTATTGTATGTTCTATATTATGGGGTCACCACTTTTTGGGGTCCCAGTTTTTACAGATTACCCCAGACAAATCTGTCAAACGGGGACCTCATATGTCTTCACCACATACTACATATGGATTAACAAATAAATTTGATTTGTAAATAAATATAAAATTTGACAAGTTGGTGTAGTTTGATCCAGCCGCACGCTTTTACTTCTACTATGTGGTGAATAATAAGGGTCTCCGTTTTATCATCCCTGTTTTACAGATTACCCAATATTGTGAAGAAAATTATAAAAATTAATTCCTTTTAAACCTGCAATAATGTTGTTGTATGCAACTCATTAATGAAATGCTTGCGACTTGTCTGTCGGAGGCGCAAGACCCAAGTAATTATTTGGGTTCTTCTTTCAGGTTGGCATCTCTAGAAAATAGAAAGCGGGAAGGACCGTTATCGTCAGTCAGTTATGTATGCACATCTTTACTAATCTTTGGATCTTACTAGTATTTACTATTATAAGTGGTGTTGTAGTGCTGAGTTATGCTCTAAGTTGTTTCTGTTCGTTTCGTAACAACTTAAGTTCCCAAGGAGGGTGGTTTCATGGGACCCAACATTTGAATTTTTGCGATTGTGGGTGGGATTTACGCAAGTGAAATTTTTCAAGGATTTATTTATTTAAATAATTTTTAGCAGTTCTTCTGTTTTTTAAAGAAAAAAATTGATCCGTCCACGTTTTCATTAGCATAATTAAGTTTGGTCCCTACGAACCCCTTCCTTGGACACTAATGGGAGTGGAAAAAATTCGAGATATTTTACTAATAAAAAATTTAAAAAATTTAATCTTGAATTATTGCTTAGATATCTACTGTAAGGCAATTAATTAATATTAATAATACAAATAACTTTATAGCTGATGCAATCAATTTTATTTTGTCCTGATCGTGGTCTTAACTGCGTAAGGGTATGGGGACATTACCAAAGTGAATTTAACCTTTTGAGGAAGAAGGAAATACAGATGGGCCATAAATTGGCTAATGTTGCTGTAATTATTTGAATTGGTTAGTATAGAGTATGATATAATAAAATTATTTTTTTGGTTTCGGAATCTTTACATAGGAGGTGCTGAGTATCCAAAATGGCGAACCATTTTTTTTTCGAAAGAGTGGACAATGTCAATTGGCAATCGATTCAGAGGTCAAAGAGAGGATTTTTTTATTTTAATTATTGGTTTTTGGTTCTTACATGACGCCCATTGACTTGTTAATTTCATGATCAAACTCCCATGGTTAAGTGGTTATCTGGGGGGTCCCTAGGAAAAAACCCCCACCGTAGCTAAAGGAAGTTTTTTTACTGGGCAATTAAGTGTTAATTGATCGTTAATAATTGAAGCTTCCATATTACGTGTGTTTGCATGTTAAGGTTACAAGTTGTAAAATAATATCTTAAGACGCAGGGAAAATAAACTGTTAAAATTACGTTATGAACATTTCTTACAGATTTATTATTCAATAAAATCATATTGTGTGATTTATATTAAATAAAATTCGTGCACCAAGGAAGTAGTCGCATTGTCTTTGAAAGAGGTTAAATTTTACATTCACTTATTCCACTGCCAAAATAGTAAGTATTATAAAATAAATCTTGTATTTTTATTTTACCGAATTTTTAAAGGAAATTCGCAAGCAGTATACACAATATTACGTTTGCTGATCTTTATTAAAATGTCCATGAACGATAAAAATTGAATTTATTTTCTAACCACTCACAGAATAAAAACGTAAACAGAGCTATAATTCGTTCACTGAACCCTGGCCCAGCGTAGGTGTTCAATGTGAAAAGGATACATTAAAGAATGTGTTTCGCAATTGGGACCACTTTCTTGCATTCACTTGTTAAAATGTTTGAAAGCACTAGCCATTCATACACTAAACATGTTTAGCATTAATTTTAAACATGTTTAGAAAAAGTGAAGCAGAAATGTGTTTACAAAATGATCTAAATCGCTAAACACATTTTTTTTGTTTGCATTTGACTATTGGAAATCAAGTAAGGTGTAAGTGAGTGTTCTGCAACAAAAACTGCTTATAGTCAATGCTCGACCAACTGTGAATGAGAACTCTAATCTTCTTCAAAGTGAACAATAGAATTATCGTATTCAGTAGTAAGGGTTAAACCACATGACCAAATAAGCTACGTAGTTCCATAGAGGTCTTTCACCCACTCATGCATAACAACAGGTGTGTTAGTTCCCGTAGTATTCCTCTTTCATATCAATTTAATACCCGACTCAAAGTACTTGTTGCTATTCAAAGTGTGACCCATATGCATACATATCCAACTTGCATGACGTTCTTTAGATTTGGAAAGTTCTCCCAGAAATGTGGGAATGGTACTCGGCCATCCCGGCAAGATGGCCGCTAATCCGAAAGGTGGAAGACCTCTTGTATGTTCTTAGTATGGGGTGCAACTTTTGGGGGGGGTCCCAGTTTGTTACAGATACCCCAGACACAAATTCTGTCAAACGGGGACTCATATGTCTTCCACCACATACTACATTGGATTAACAAATAAAGTGATTTGTAAATAAATATATAAAATTTGACCAAGTGGGTAGTTTTGATCCAGACGCACGCCTTTTACTTCTACGATGTGGTTGAGTGAATAATAAGGGTCTTCCGTTTTTATATCCCTGTTTTTACCAGATTACCCAATATGGTTGAAGAAAATTATAAAAATTCATTCCTTTTAAACCTTGCCATACTGTTGTTGTATGCAATATTAATGAATGCTTGCGACTTGTCTGTCGTAGGCGCAAGACCCAAGTAATTATTCAGGGATGTGCTCAAACACACTTTAGATCCTTAAAAAAAATGGACGGGGAAAGGTGGGGTTTATTTTCAATTCGCCATTCCCACTTCGTCGAATTCATCACATTTTTTATAACATACCATTTATAGCTCTAAGCTATATAATCCTAATCCTGACCTCAAACACTACCCTATCTGCTAACCTAAGTAGTAGACGAGAGGAATGAACAAAAACGGAAATGAAGGAAAATATGGACCGGGTTTTTTAATAAAATGCCCAAGGGGAATGATGATAAAGAATAAAATTTTCTCTCCCTGGCACATGTCAACGCGCAGGATTTTGATTGCCAAAAAATACATTGTTCCGAAACAGTTAAATTTGAAAAGGAAAACGAGCGGATGCAACATCAATAAAGGGAACCTTTTCCATATGTACCCAGTTTTAAACATTTCATAGATGTGTGGGTAAGGTTGTTTTGTAACCAGGATTATCGCACACGGTATACGCCGGTCCGGGTTGACTTTAAAGGGGGGGGAGACATGAGAGATTTCCCCGGACAAAAAGAAGAAGCCGCCCCAATTTTTCTCTAACCCCGGTTTTTTACATCTTTGGAAATGCTACCAATTATTGATTAACACACCTGAAGTATAAAGCCGAATTATCGCCGTCTGAGTATAAGATAATGATTTAGTAGTTTCTGTCGTGGCAGACAGAAAGTCAAAGCACGTGTTCTATAGGAACGATTTACGATAGCAGGCAAGTTCAAAAAACAAGGTTTGTTCGGTTCTTTTGCAGGTTGTTTGTCGAAGAAACCTTCCCACCCACTGTCTCGGTAGGTGGTCTACAAAACCGATCCAGTGAATTTGAGAGAAATTCGTTTTTATCCTAAAAAAATCTCCTCCGTCACTTTAAGGGCCGCGGCAGGGTGCAGGGGACAGACCCGGTGGGGTCCATGGGCAAAAAGCCCCGTGAATTGAAACTATACGTTTGCAGGCAAATTGACATTATTTGACCCCATTCTGGTTGCCAAATTGAAGCCCATATTAGAGCGATACGATTTTTTTTAGTTCCGGGGTGCCCGGTACCCCTCACCCCCCCCCCCCCCCCCCCCCCCCCCCCCGATACGACCATGCTCATCAGCTGACACAATGTCGTTCATAACATAAGGTGATGAACACCCACCGACAATACAAAGGAAGAAACGGTTGTAGAAGTAATATAGTCCGGCGTTAATCATGGTCCGGTTACAACGGTAAGGAATAGGGCACTTCATTCAGTTGACTCTTCACGCACAGTAGATTCACGCTTTATTCCGTTATCGTCTATGGAGGTGGACTATGGCTACCGCCAAATACAAAGGAAGACCGGTGTTGTACTCCCTTCAACCTCTCCCTTACCCTCTCCCCAAATTATACTTTGCGTCCCCCTCCTTTTTTTTGTTAGTTTGTAGTTTTGTAGAATTTTAGACGTAGTAAAGTAATTATAGTCCGGGACGTACTCATTTAAGTCCGGTTACAACGGTAAGGAATAGGCACTCAATTCAGTTGTACTCTTCACGCAACATGAGATTCACGCTTATTCCGTTATCGTCGATGGAGTCCGGACCTCTGGATCCCGCCCGGACTTAGTTGCTTCACACCGGTGTAAAGTGGTAAAAAGGGAGATATGGTCGCTCGGAGCCATAGTCTGGGCTCCATAGACGACAAGGCAAATAAAAGCGTGAACAAATGTTAGTGAAGAGTCAACTGAATGGAGTGCCATATTCTTTACCCTTGTTAGGTGGACTATGAGTCCGGCGGCGTCTCCCTGGCAACAATTCGTAAATTAAATTAAAGACAAGCACAGCTAACGCTCAAAAGTTTTGAGATGAAGCGGATTTTTCGTTGGAAGAAGGAAACCTTTATATGAAGTATAACAGTTACACTCTAATAAACAGCTGTTTGAACCCGTGAAATTGTTCTTTTATTTTTAGAGCAATTTTAAGCAATGGCGACACAACTTTGACAACTGATATAGGTAGGGAATATGCAGATGCAAGAGCTATTACCACAGCAAAAATTAGAGGAAAATCCATTGCGGGAATCTTGCCGTATATGCCTAGAAAGGTCATGATATGTATTTTATGTATGATTTAAATAATAAAACATTAAAAAAAAAAAAAAAAAAAAAAAAAAAAAAAACTTTTTAGAAAAAAAAACATATTTGCCGCAATTGAATTTCATCAAATTACACAGGTGTGTTAGTGGAATAATTACTCCAAAATTAGTTGTTAAAAGCGTGTCGCCGTGATATTTTTTGGTTATTAGTTTTATCAGAATAAATGAGACTTTCAAACAGCTGAGGAATAATGTGTATTGTTAATTTCCGGATCCGATTTTATAACAAGGGTCGTCGTGATTTTCTCTTGGGAAGGACACAGAGAATAGTATGTGGACAAGCATATTTGGGATGATTGCAAAAAACCGATTTGTTAGGAAAAATGAAATCTTGAAAAACCTTTAAAGTAGTAAAAAGTTGCCCAGCGCATTGTAAAAAGGGATTCTTCCTTTTAGCAAAACAGTAGTTGCGCCCACACACTCGCCAAGTTATTTGCCACCAAAAGTCCTCTCACATTTGTTTACGAAAAAAAAACCAATAAACAAACAAACAAATATGGAAAATACAATAATAAAATTAAAAAACTTATTTTAGTTTTTTTAAACTTATTAGTCATGCTTTCAGAGATTCTTTTTACGTGGTTCTCCAACGGGTTTTATCAATGGTTATCAAACATCATTAGCCAGAATGGGTACAATGGCTGGCTACTTCACTGAAGTTTTTCCAAGGTCCCTTTCTTTGCAATTTTGCTCCACACAGCGTCGTGATATTATAATACAAATGTGCCGCCGGTTCGAATCCGGCTCAAGCGGACATTTTTTTTAACACTATCGTTCGCTGGACATCTCCAGGGAAAGATTAATTAAAATAGGTTACTCTGCTTGATAGCAAGTCTTTTTTCCACAAGGCTCTCTTTAAAAACTCAGAGACTGTTTACAAAGCGTTCGACTGGCTTAATAAAACTTTCTCTGGATTTAAGACAGTTAGTAGCAGGTCTCTGTCCGGACCAGAGGGTTTGCTTCGCATTAGGTACTTGGCAGCCATGCTCCCGAATGCCGCTACACTACGACGGGTTTCTGGTGGAGCAATTCTGATAGTATGTATTCGTTCTCCGTGGAGTTGGCGGGAGACATCCTGTGATAAGCTGGAGCATTAACGCTGGATCAAAGCTTCTTGGCTTAAGGGAGGGGTCATTGGGGTCTGAAGTAGTGAACTTTGAAGTAGTGAGTGATTTTCTTAATTTGTCCTAATAGTGGTCTATACATGTGACAAATCTATTGTAGCCTAGTCACAAAGTTTTTTACAACCAGTCCAATTTTGCCTCTGGTGCCATGGTAAACCACCTAAGGCCTCTGATGGCTAAAACAATAGAACGGAATAACTAAAAATAAACTAAACAAGCTACTGGGACGAAACTTGGGTGGCAGTGCAGGGGCTAAATTACGCAAGTGAACCATGAGGCCCGATTTTTGTAACGGTTGTGCCACGGCAATCGACAATCACATAATGTCATGGCGTACTTTGAATTTGAAACACAATTTTGAAAAAATCGGGCTTCATGGTTCACTAGCCCTATATGTGCTGAATAGGTGTGCCAAATTTCATGTGCATAGCGTGTAGCGTTCTCTAGTTACGTTCGTTTTCGTTTTGGTTGTTTGCGTATTTTAACTAAACGAGTTATAGACCTCGAAACATTTAGATAAAATTGAGGGCGCATGTGAAATATGGATTTTTTTAAATTTCATTTTATACTGAATTATCATAATTATTAATGAAATAATCATCAAAATCGGTGCATCCATTGTCCTGTAATTAATTTTTAAAATGATTTTCTTAAATATCGCAGGGTGAGAAAACAATAAAATACATAAAAAAATCACTTACCCAGTACATTTAATTTCTTTAAATTATGGATAAAATAATATGAGTATTTATTTAATTTGACTTAGCCAAAATAAATGAGTTAAATGGCGTATAAATAATATCTTTTAAAATATCTTAAATATAACCCATTTAAAATTTTTCACATGATAAAGTATAGGAGACTATGCGTTTTTGGCAAATTTCCCGTACACTGCTTCACTTTGATCAGCCATATCTCGGGAACCGAACGTCCGATTGCGATCGAATAAAAAAGCATTTTGTAGATTACAATCTACACAATTAAGCCATTGCATTATCTCATTTTCGTAAATGGAACAATTTTTTACCAAAGTCTGACCCCATACCCCCCCCCCTTAAGTTGATCTTTCCCATAGACGGGCAGGCACACTCTGCACATGAGTAACACAGGGCAAGTGCCGTCGATCTTACGGTATGTGGGCGAGTACCCATCTTGTACCAATGAGTCTGCTCAAGATGTCACCGCGTGACTTTCGAATTAGTTTCATGAGTTAATAAATAATGATTAAAGTCGCCCATCATATAGCATGATTTCTTCTCACTTGAGATTTTATTAAAGACTGTTCCAAGCTGGGTTAGGAAATCAGTGAAAACAACATATTCTGGATTATAAACAATCCCTATGACAGTTTTAATGGAGTTATGTGAAATTTCAACGAAGAGGGAATCACAATCAATGCAGTCAATTACTAAATCAGAACATCAGAACGATTGACATAGTTTATATCCGATTTGATGAAAAGAGATACTCCAACAAAGAACTTATACATCCTAGCAGGAATTGCTCCACTAGACATCCGTCGTAGTGTAGCGTGCATGCAAGAGCGTAGCTGCCAAGTATCTAATGTGACCACTGCTAAGCTCTGCTAACCGCCTTAAATCCAGAGAGAGAGAGGAGATGTTCACCTAAAAGCAAGCCCGACCAACCTTGACAAAACGTCTGTAAGGATTTTAAGAGAGTCGCCTTGGAAAGAAAGACTTGCTATCAACCAAGTACCATCTTCAAACCGGTATGGAGAACCTCACTGAGCATCTCCACCTGAGCTGCTCCTCATGGGCAGAATTGCAATCGGCCGATCTACACATGTTACCATGCACAAGTGGGAGGCTTCCTGTAAGCATATCAGGGCACTACATCTCGCCTGGATCTTCATTTGATAACTACTTACTGTTTTTGGATACGATAAAAAGAAGGCACTACGCTACTGCTTTTCCGGTGTTTGAAGTATTAAGCCTATGAGCTTGCCAGTTTCGATCTAGATGTTGAAAGTGGCAACAGTAAAAACCAGGGGCGTCAACTATATAAGGCGTTTCTGGGTCGTAAGTTTGATCTTCTTGGGCGTCTTGCTGCCTTGGCCATTTAAAAGCAGTGGGGGCCATAATTGTTACCATTTGGCTGCTGTTAGGTTCTGTTGGATCCCCTCAAATTTTCGGGGATGGTAGACCATGTTTGCTTGCCGTTATGGGTCATAATCCCCGGTGGACTCAATTAAGTATGTCAGGTTTTGGTCTTTTCCTGGGAGATCCTTCTATCCGACACGTCCTCACCTTTAGCAGTTTGTTTTCTTAGTTAGAAGGATCACTCAAACATGGAAGGGTGATACCCTGATATTCTGACACGAAATTCCTGGGAAAGGCCTGTAATGATTGCCTACAGCCTCTGGTTATGAATTCCGGGCGCTAATAAGGGACACACGCTCTAAAAATTCAGACAATACTGGTGATCAATGTGGTGAAAGATTTGAGTATGACCCAATCTTGAATAACCATGACCAAGTGCACGTTCACCAGTAACACGATTTTGTTAACTATACGAAGGCCTGTTAAACGACAGTTATGTAATAAATTCGTGAAAGGTATAACCGATACGTATGTACATAATTTTGACGGTATTATATAATAAAAGCGCGTAATGTACTAAAAATTTAACCGTAAATGTATAACAAAAATGAACGCGTATGTAATGACAAATTTCCGTGTAATGTAATAAAAAATTGACCGTAATGTAAAAATTAACCGTTATGATCAATAAATCAGGACAATACTACTTGTGAATTCACATCATTTTCAAAAACACCAAATTAAAATTTCTATTCAGCCACCGCGGCTGTATCCAGGGTGTAAGCTCCGGGCGCACAAATACCCTGATCAGGCACTTTCTCCCGATTCTTTCCGGATAATTTTATTCCACCGGCACCCCTGGTGCTGTATGATTTCACGGTCACTCTGTGTATGAAGATGTTAACACTTTAGTGCTTAGATCTTGTAAGGGGAGTCATGTTGTACCCTTCGACCCCCTCCGAAAACACTTGCAGTGGATTTTTTTTAAACGCTGGTCTGGGGGACATAAACAACAATCATACAATTTCTTTTTTTAAAAATATAGAAAAATCGTAAAAATTGGGCCCAACATATTTTTTTGGTGACACTTAAATTCTTTAAGAAAGATGTACTTCCCAAAAATCAGTATAGAATGTATTGGAAACCCATGAAATCCTGCTAGTTTAAACCCATGACCTTTTCCATTACCACACCACTATCTGTCGTATCGGTAACGTAAGTTAATTGACGCTGTTGGTTAGGCCATATCAAAAACAAAGGAAATTACCAGTCAAAATTGCCTGAAAAAATGAGTAATTTCTTCCTCATATAGGGTCATATTAGCAATATTAGTTGTTCAGTGTACACTATTGACAGAATAGGTGTTACTGGCTTATTTAGGAACACGAATCATGTTTCTACTTTGGAAGAACATATTCATCGCAATTTGGGTCTAGTCACACAAGGGGCACAACCACTTTGGAGGTGAGCGTAATGTAACGCTGTTAAGACCCCTCTTTTCAGCATCGTTGCCAATCGAAAGACCCCTTATGTTAAAACTGTAACCCAGAAGACCCCATATTTGTTTGAAAATTTTACCACTGTCACCCAAGAATACCCCGGTTTTTTAGAGATTTTGGCCAAAAATTCTCCACGCCAAATATTTTTTTTTTTTAAAGAGCAAATTTGCCACCCGAAACCACCTGTGTTTTGGCAAATGTTCTAAGGCCTCTCGCCCAAAGACCCATTGTACAGGCATATCCTCTTAGCCGAATGCCCACGAACAAGTTACATGAAGCGCCAGCCTTAGCACCCATATGTGAAGTGGTGGGGGGGGGGGTAGCTAGCGCTCGGTTTTTTTTTAGCATAACCAACCCCCCGAAATAACATCATTAGTCCACGGTAACATTCATGGTCGATTGATCGCTATCATATAATAAATTGGTGTCCGCCCTTATCCAGGATTTTATTTGTGAGCATGCGGAATTTGCAGAATTGGACTCTCGCGAATATCACAATTTGTTAACTACTCGCTGTGGCGCTCGCCGGTTGCCCAAAATTTGGATGGGGGGGTGAGGTGGAAAGAAATGGACATCAGCGTTGACAAAACAAAGAGTATATCACTGCACCACAATCCTGAAACACAGCTTTTAATTAGACAATCGGCAAACTTCAACATTACAAGCGTGACCTTCAACATATAATACAGTACTGACCTTTGTCATTTTTTTTTTTGGGTGGGGGTAGTAATCAGTAGTAGTATAAACTCATGGATTCAAGTACATACAAAACAACGCCTTTCTCCTGCCAGATCGTTTTGGTAAAGACAATTGGTATATCCATTACGACTGAAAATAGAAAGGTTGCTGGTTCTGATTCCCGTGCACCCTGTCTCATATTTTTAGAGTAAGAGAATTTAGAATCAACTATAAATCGGCCTAACGGCTTAACGAACATGTCAGTATATGTGTACTGGCTTAAGGTAATAAATTGCCCGCATAATGTAATATATTTTATTACCTTCGTGTAAATTTAATTACATTACCGGTTTTAAAATTACCCAACTGACTACAAATTTATTCACATTAACGCGTCACTTTTTGTAAATAATCGACAGCGTAATGATGATAAGTTCGGCGGATAATGTAATTAAACAACGCTAATTAATGAAATTGTGCCCGGCGACGCGCAAGGTAATAATATTTTATTACATACTCGTCACTGTGTTACGTGAAATATACTGTTTTATGTCTATTTTTCGTCGGGGAAAGTAATAAAGGAGGGCGAGTTGGTGCAGTGGGCGAGTCGCTCACCTTTCACCAATGCTTTCCGGGTTCGATCCCCCCGCAGGTTAGGGGGTTGTGGTGTGGCATGTAATAACAACACTCTTTTGCATTCGTCACGGCCGAATTTTCGCAGGTTTATCTGTTTCTTTCTCCGACACTTCGGTTTCCGTCCTCCTGCATCTAAAATCGGAACTTCTCCCATCAATCTTTCCCATTGTCCAGGGAGCGTCCCTTGAATTTAATGCCATAGCCAATATTAGGTTCTGGGCCTGGCGAATGCTGCAGTATAAGTAAATAAATAAATCGTCGGCGTAATGCAATGAATTCTGCCGTGTAATGTCTAAAACTTGTGCAATAATGTAAAATATTTTTACATTACAACAACGCGGCTAATATTTTATTACAATTACCCTGTTTTATTAACACAACCCAGGCCAACAGTTTTAGTACATTATGGCGTCACTTTGTTACGATTACGCTTCAACGTTGGTTACGCAAAATATATTGTGTTAGTTATTTTCGGTGTATGTAATACTCGAAGCAGAATGTAATATTTCTGCCGTGTACTGTAATTAGTCAACACGGTAATGTATTAAAAATTGCCGGTATGTGTTTAATAGTTTATACTATTACGCACAATTTGTATATTATCCGAAAATTAAATAGGAACCCCTAGTCCGAAAATTAAATAATGTTCGTTTCCCCGAAAATTATGTAGGTGGTCCGCTTTGGCAGACCTTGTTTCGCATATTGGGTAAGTGTGGCCTTTTCGATCTTATTCGGACTAGTGGACTTTGTTTAATACTCCGGAAGAATGCCGACTTTGATACATATTTCAGAATAGCAACCCAGTGGCGTAACCTAACTTTGCAATGTGAGGGGGCATAAGGGCTCAGAGGCATTTTTCTTTCTGAGGGGTGAATGTTGGTCTTTCTCCTAGACACTGTACAAACAGTCAGTTCAATTGCGTGTGTGTGTGAGGGTGGGTGGGGTCTGGTGCTTGCCTTCTGAGGCTAAGGGGGCTCGCGCCCCCTTGGTTTATTTTCCCTATGTCGAGTCACTTTCCCGCCGGCCCACCCCCACCTGTTGGTACGTCAATGCTAAGCCATAACCATAATACCAGGTTACATATGGGCGCCATGCCCCGTCCCCCAACCATTGCTACCAAGAAAACACCGCAGGGAGCGTTAATATTATAAGATAGTTAACACGTTGAGTGAGTACGATGCGCCCGGCAAAATGTTTTGCTCCATCTCCCACAACAGCCCCCCCAGCTAGCCATCGTGCGATATTTTTCAATAACCTGCTAAGGCAAGGCAAAGACTGGGGAAAAGCACTTAGTCAGTTTTAAGCCATGCGATGCGGGCAAGTTATGTGTATCCGTTGTCCCTTTTCCATCCCCACACACCAGGGGGTGTGGCCGTGGGGGGGGGGGGCGGGTCACCCAGACACAGTCATCCCTTAGTTAACATTATAGATAAAAATCAAAGTTGATCACGGTTGATAAGGATGAAGAGAGAACCTAGCAAGTTTTTGTATGGGATATACCAAAGCAGGAATTCCAGGCAGACTCAGGGCGGTGATTCCTTAAGAAACCTTGGACCTAAGTTTACACAGAGCTGAAGACATCCACCAATATTAAGTTTCAAGAATACATTCGATCAATACTGAGTTGATGACAAACAACAAACTGACGGACGCACACACATGCGCGCGAAACATACGGACAAACACGCACACCACACACACATACACGCACCACGCACACACAACGTCGCAAACATCTCAGTAGTCACTAGGCCTGCTAAGTTAAACTAATACCTACAAAATGCCAAGGGGGGGGGGGGTTGTATTACATAACGCGTTAATTTTTATTACATTACGCGTCAATTTTTTTTTATTCCAATTACCGAAAATTTTTAATTACAATTACGCGTCAATTTTTTTATTACATTCGTGTGGGCTATAAAATGATGATGTTTAAGACATTTTGTCCTCACTCTTATTTGATGTGGCTTGAACCCCCTGATGCATTTGACCCCAATTTTTGGTCAAAATCGGCCAAAAAAGTAGAAGGTTCCCGCCAAAAACGCCATTTAAGGGAGGGGGCTGAGGGGGGTCTAAAATGATCAATTTGTCATTTACTGGAATTATGTGCCATATTTTAGCAATGTTTAGGGTTAATTTTTATGTTTTTGAGTCAAGGAATCCATTGTATGAATTTCGCTCTGGTTTTGATTTTTCGTTTTCTTAAAATTACCATTTTACGTAAAATTAAACCACGAGGGCGCTTTGCCGGCCACGCCCTAACCCTTACTGGATTTTTAGATAGTTTCTATGTAGATTGAGATAAGCCGTATTAAAGTATTTATAAATTTTCAGCACATACCTTTTTTTGTTTGGTCACGGTGCCAATTTTTATTATTGGCAATGTCTCGATTGAAAATATAGGGTGCAAAGGTTTGTTGACCTACACACAACCCTATGGCACAAAATTGTGTAATGATGCATTCCAATTAACTGGCTGCCACAGCGAAACCGTTTAGTTTAAAGAGCTCAAATTTTTTGCAGTAGGTACTATCAATTATTACTTTAGGACAAGTTTTCAATGATTGCAATCAGAAAAAGCGCGCCTACCTTTTAATGGCAAAAGCGCCCTCATAGCTGAAATTTGACCAAAAAACATCGCCATTTTTCCGAAAAGCGGGTGATCTGACACGCTGGAAATTTAAAAGGATTCTTGACCTCAAATAAATATTTTAGACCCAACATGGATAAATGTAATGTATAATTACAGTAATTGACAAATTTATCAATTTCAGACCCCCCCTCAGACCCCGCCGCCCTTAAATGGGTTTTTTGGGTGGCACCTTCTCCTTTTTTGACCGATTTTGACAAAATTGGTGTCAAAATGCTCAGGGATCAAGCTACATCAAATAAAGTTAGGACAAAATTATTCTGAAATATCATCATTTTTTATACCCCTGTATAGTCCACCTCTAATTACATTACGAGTCAATTTTTATTACATTACGCGTCAATTTTTTTATTACATTACGCGTCAATTTTTTTATTACATTACGCGTCAATTTTTTTATTACATTACACGAAATTATACATAACACGGTGTAACAAGGCCCCATGATGCATTTTTAAAATGGACATGATTTGAGCCCAACAATATTTTTCGGTATTGTGAATCCCTCGAAAAGCGTTATGGCTTTAATAATCTTGACATGGAGGTTTAATATAAGTTTGCGATTTTACGAGCTCCCTCTTATTCCAATAAATTTGCCACCGTCATTTATCAAAAACATTTCACCCGAGGAAAAAAACGTACACAACGACGACAACGTACACAAAATGTGAAGTATAATTCCACAAAGAGTGGGGGACTGTAGTGAACAGATCTTATGTGAGTGTGCAATCCGGATAAAATTGTGAATTTTGGTACACAAGTATAAATACATTGATAATCCAAAATCAAAAAAAATTGATGGAAGCACTTGCCACACCCCTTTCATGGCCGCCAGCTTGGATTTGAAGGGTACACAGGGGTAAAATTTTTAAAATGTTCCTTGGTTGAAAGCACACCATGTGTCTGTCTGGTTACAAGGATTCCAAAAAGGTATAGTTTATACTACCTGTGACTATAGTTTAGGAATTATGGGGTAAAAACTGTAAAAATGGTTTAAAAAAAATCAATTTTGGTTTGTACGGGGGTCAAAAATTAAAAGTTGCTCCATTTTTATAAAATGTGGTTCAAATTGTTGGTTTAGCTAATGAATGAAATATAGAGAATAGTTTTGACTATCTTACGTGGTTGGTTATTAACCAAATGGCGAATACAGTCAACAGCTATTGGCAGCTATTGGATTCTATTGACCTGTGACCTATTTTGTTGGATAACATGAAACTAAGCATAACAGACAAGGCAAACTATTCATATTCAATCCTTTAAGCTAGGGAAACAATTTGCACCACGTATTAACTGAATCAAAGCAACTTTTAACTTGTGACCCATGTACACATCATTTTTACAGTTTTTACCCCATACCTCCGGAACTATAAGCCATAGATAGTGTAAACTATACCTTTTTGGAATCCTTGTGACAGGACAAACACCATGGTGTGCTTTTTAATACATTCAGAACATTTTAAATTTTTGACCCCTGTATAACCTTGAAACATAAGCCGGGGTCCATTAAGGGGGGTTGGCAAGTGCTTCCATCAATTTTATGGATTATCAATGCCTAAAGTAATTGTGTGCAAAAATTCACAATTTTATCGGGAAGCGCCAACTCTTACACTACAGTTCCCTGCTACAAAGGATATCTTTGTCAGTTTGTCCTGGCATTAATAATCTAAACATGCTAAAATGAATTTAGGAATCCTACTTTCACATTGCAAATAAATGAAACAGAAAATGTCAATACAAAATAGAGCAGACTTTCAATTTGTCACATCTCGGCCTTGTGGGTCTCATACTCTTGAGTATTTTATTCAACTGAAACTACACTTAATTACGCACATTCAGCGCACCTTGAGTACAGTCTTGCGTATGTGTATCGCACTCTTCTGTATATAGCTACAATCATGAAAAAAAATAGTTGTCACACTTGATACAACAAAATCAAACAGTTCCCATGCTCACAGCTACGATCCGAATTTGGTAATTCCTTGATCATTGGAAAGCAGATGTCTTGCTCTTATCCATATCCTTCCCCTACCCCCATCAATCAATGTCGGGGGACCTGACGAGGCTGCTAACAACATGACTTGGATCAACATTGCCTAGGGGGAGAGGGGGACGCTTTACAGCCAAGTCGGACAAAGTGTGGCAACATTTTTTTTCACGATTGTAGGTAATTACGAAAACTGCGTATGTTCACATTAATAGAAACTTTATTATGTATAATAGCGAAGTATGATTGATACTCCATTATGAAATATTATGAACACAATTCTACAAAGCTGAAATTGGAATCCGTCATAACACAGCGATGTTCCAAAAGCTATAGAGTTAATGAATATAGCGAGCTATTTGCAGAACTCAAGGTCTTCTTTGTTTTTGTTTTCGCGTTTATTAATTATTTTTAAAATTATTTTTTCTAGGCAAAGAACAAACTCATTTTTGGGGTGCTATTTA
Source organism: Ophioderma brevispina (assembly GCA_023653785.1). Lineage (NCBI taxonomy): Eukaryota > Metazoa > Echinodermata > Ophiuroidea > Amphilepidida > Ophiodermatidae > Ophioderma > Ophioderma brevispina. Next base: position 117,451 of record JAMKCH010015786.1, read on the forward strand.
TTTGCAACAGACAGAGTTGAGGCGCGAAATATTTGAAAGATGTACACTGCTTATTCTAAGGACTAAGTTTAAATGAATTCTGATTTATGTGTTTTTTTCTAGAGGAGCTTTTTCGATCAATTTCCCTTGCAGCTTATATAAAGGCCCAACATGTTCGTATTTGTTCACTGCACACAGGATTTTCTGTGCTTGTTATTATGAAATTTACAAAACGTATATCAACCGTCTGTATATTAAAATATCACGTTTTCCCTACCCTCTCCTTCCCTTCCCTCTCTTAATCCATGGGGGATGGGGCAGGACACGACCTGTTCGATTTGGGCATTTGGGATTTCCAAACGGTAATTTATGGATTTTTACGTGCATTTTCTACGGCAGTCTCAGCACAAACAAAGCTCTCCATTAACCCCTGTATAGAAGATTCTAGTGGCAAGTCACCGACGCTGGTCACCGATGGCAATTCGCGCGTGTGTAGTACATTCGGGTGACTGACCTAAATATACACACAATCGAATGTGTGTACATTGTACGTGTCATGCAAACCATGCTTGACCGCGCCCACAAACACGTTTCCGCGCATATAATTATGACAGCAATCAATACTCCCATTGCAATTCCCAGTTCAAACTTGGTTCCACTGCCGGAAAATAGCCATGCATATTTCCATTGTCACCTTATTTAAAGTGAATGTCACCTTGCAATGATGACACTGTGGGTCCAGGAATGATCTAATTAATACCGACACAGATAGTACATCTCACTAGTCACATTATATCGCGCATAATCTACGATTATTTAGGAGTACTTTTTCAACCCTCAATTTCCGGGATTGACTCATGGCGCAACGTTACAAACATAAAACAAACACCAACACTCAACAACGGAAAGTCTTATTTAAATTCTGTTTTCAGATTCCGATAGCCGAGACCATACCGGATTTTTCCATTATCATTGCGCATATAATTTTGACAAGCTGAGGTCTAAAAAGTCTCTCGAACGTTATGAACATACATTGAGGAATTTCCAAAATCTCCTCAAGCTGTATTACAAATATGACGTCACCATTCAGTAATGAGAGTAATGAGCGGCGCTCTTCATTTGTAAATTTATTGAAAGAAGTGTGTACGTGCTCAGTCCCAGTGACATTGCAAAATCGCCTCCTAAACCTTCGTTCACTAATTCTTAATAATATCATGATAATATTGATATAAATTATTGACTTCAAAATCTATTGGGGTTAGTGGATTAACCCTGCTACAAAACAGTGTAATTTCCAATAACGGTCATTCAGATTTAAATTTTCGTGACCAGGGGTTCGTCCGCAAAACTTGAAACGGAAGTACTAACTTATGCTGAGCGCTTGTTACGATTTTTACAAGTTGTGACTTACCGTGCGTTCGCGAACAATGGACGTTAGACAGTCGTAGGAACACCTTTCCGCATAACTTCGGATCATTATTACGTGTCTTCTATTTGGGTGCAATCTGTGGGTGGCAGTTATTTACGAGTTGGTGTTGAATGCCGTCCTAACTAACTCGATTGACGGTTTACAAGCATACATGTGTTTTGGGTGAGCATAGACCCATTGAAACTGATAAGGTACCCTCGACTACCCCTCGCGTATTATAGAATTCCGCCTGATATGAGAACCTGCTTAAATTCTATTTAAGTATTATACAATTAAATTATATCATCGCATTATAGTATTGGCCTATCTTGTTACTTATACCTACTTTCGATAGATATTACATAGGCCACACTGGCCAGAAAGAAAATTGCTTCAAACCAAATAGGGTGGCTATTTTCTCATTAGAGTCTATTCTGGTAGTTGGAAAGGCAAAAATATTTTATTTAAAAAAATAAAGTAATATAGGCCTATATCCAATAAACGAAAACAAAAGTACATGACGAATATTACAAAAGCAGGTACATGCCTGCAGCACCAGGAAAAAGTATGTTAAGCATTGAAGAAATGGCAAGAGATCAATATTACTAGTGAAGAAGAAAGACACTTATTTGTAAAGAGTTCCAACAAACTGGGGAATTAGCCAATAAGTTTGACAAAAAGTTGTGTCTATTCAATGCTGACTCAGAGATTTCGAAATATTTTTGTATGTTGTATTATAAGTCATCATCCTTCAGATGGGGACGTAAGCCGTCGTCCCGTGGTAACATGTACATCGAGTCAGTGTCGAATAAGATAGGGTGTAAACCCCTAACTTTTCCCAATCCTCCACACCAGTCTTAAAAAAGTGGGCCGTTGTTAGGAGCGTCCGTATCGTGGATACACGTGGCCCCGGATCAGCTACTCATTTGAATAATCCTACACCACACAAGCCATTACAATAATGACATGTGGACAACACACGCCTAAGAATGAAGACCTAGAACTAAAAATATCGCCCTAAATACTTAATTCCACCAAAGATTGAGATCAAAACGGAATTTTTCTTTTGATGTTAGTAACATCCAATAGCCATGTTTTCCACGTCCACAAAACTCAACTCCAAGGTGTAAAACTCCCAGAGTGAAATTAAATCCAATGTATTTTACTTACTCCAACTTACGTCCACTGGATGACCAAAACTCTGAACTCATCACTCCCCTGACCATTCTCCTCCGCTTCCCATATTCGAGTGTAGACCGGAAGTCACAATAACGGAAGCAGTGCACTTTCGCGCGTTATATTCAAACACAGGAAGTTTTCAAAAAGATGACCTTGCGAGGTCACCTTCCGCTCACTTTTCCCCGAATCTGTCCAACACGGCAACTACCTCCAAAACACTTCGGAGTGTTATTGGAGTTTGAGTTTTCACCCCCTAGTTTTTTAGGGGGATAAAACCCCGCTAGACCCTCGAGGCCTCAATAACACTCCAGAGTTAAAAACTCTGAATGCATCCACACGATCAAAAACCCCGATCGACACTCCAGAGTTTTGAAACTTTACTCCGGATTTTCAGCCTCCGTGTGGACACGACTTATGTGTATATAACAGTCAATTGAATATTGCCTCGGTATATAAACACATATCCGGATCCAGAAATTTATTACAATTACCTTTTCACCAGTGAATTATTATGTGGTAAGCAGTATGTCATGAAAAACACGTCGATTTGTAGACTATTTGTTAGGAAAATTAGGACACAACCACTCCTCGGGCAATTCGAGTCAGCCTTTAAATGAACTAGATCAGAGGTGATTCATATTTGTATAGGCCTCTTATCATTTTTTTTCTTCTTTTTTCTTTCTGTTTTCCTTCTTTCCTTTCTTTCCTTCCATTTTCTTGCCTTATTTTTTCTGTGCGTGACAAGCTAGATGAGCTAATCTGTGGTGAAAAATGGATGCATGTCCCTTTTTGATGACAAATGGGAATGTAAAATTATGGGAATGATAGCCTACAGAAGACAATATATAACATGTTAAATCTGTTTTTGTTAATTTGAACATGCACCGATTTTGCTCATGACGCAATTACAATGATTATTCAGACAACCTGACCGTATGTGAATAAAAGACATTATTGATTGTGGACTTTGTGACTACTAGTCACTTTGGCGTAGCCTAACCAATTTTGTTGGTGCCTTTATTTAATTTTGATAAGCGTTGCATATATCAAGTTGGGCAAGACTCTAAGCTGCAAAACAGTGTGGTTATAGGAACATGTGCAAATCAGTGTTAGGTATTAAACCTGTTAAATCTCTAAACACTTGTCGTCAAATGTCTACAACCCTACTGTCAAATGCCTAAACATGTTTTAGATTTTTAAACATGAATTGTTTAGATATTAAACAAATATTTAAAAATGTTTAGAAACGTTGTGCAAACAGTTGTTTAGAAACGTGTTTCAGGACTGTGTCTTTCTTAATTTTTGTAACTATACAGCTGTTAAGTTACCATGAGAGTATGCTAACAAGATGATGGAATGCTAACCCAGACCGATCCGTCCCTTCCACAACACTACGAGTGTGTGACGTGTACTCATGACCAACGTAGTTTTAATCGTAAACCTGGCTTACTCGTAAGACAAACGTAGCCTACGTCCAAATTTTCACGAACGCGAAAAAAGTCTTAGTAGACTTACATCGCAACTAGAGCTACGTTAGTCTTCGACTGCGTTCGCGAAAGAACCCCAGATAGCCTTTAGTCTTTGTCTGTAACACCCTGTCTGTAACCGTCCGATAAGCGTAATAGCGCCCTTCTTCTACGTAAGTCTTTGCAGAAATCTTTCACATCTATAGAAACTTACTATCATGGCGGATGTGTAACCTTACAGCGACATAATTACGACACCCGATATATGTAAGGTATGCAGTGCTATGCACTCCTGTAAAAATAAGAAAAATCGACCATGGCGATCTAATAAAAAGACTGTGAAGATCGCAGGTCCATTTTACTTTATTATCATCCATTTTACATTGTATCCCTGACATCTCTTCAATAGTACATTCTCATTAGTTTCAAATACATTAGGTGTAATGCAATGGTGTCAGCATCAGTTATAAGTACACACCCTATTATTACAACGGGTTGTCGCCTTGTTTTGTTGAGAGTCACTCGTATAATATGCGATAAAAGATTTGGCACAACCGTCGTTCTCAGGCACTAACATTGCAATCTGTCTAAAATAAATAGCCTATTTGTTGACATCTTTGATAGCAATCGCTTTCAGATTGATTTTCTTGTCGTTTCAGTGTGTAAAATTTAGCTTTCCCGCAAATTTTATTCAAACTTTTCAATTTTTGTTTAACATAATTATGTAATCTTCTCTAATAAACTTTGAATTCACCATGTTTGTGGCCGATTGGTTTTAACAACATCAAGCCGTTTTATAAATCATAAATACCTAGCGTCAATCCGGTAATACTCCCAATTTGTATCTAAATTTGGCGCGTCTTATAAGTAATGCATACAATTTGTTTCAGTGGTGCAGGCTCCTTTAACATATATAAGATTACTACACCAAGATAGGACCTTCCGTCTATTTTTGTTTACGGAAGTTGATGTTACTGAGAAGGGGCTCCTGTTTGTCAGGTAGGTAAAATTAAAAAAAAAATCTCATAAAGTAATACGCGCAGAAGCAATGTCGAGTAGATTCGAAAGGGTCTAGTGTTCTCAGCTGATTAATTTCTCAATAACTCAATTTCAGCTCACAAATTCCCATTAATCATTTTGTGCCCTTGGGGATTCACCATTAGGACATGATTAGAGGTGTTATAGCATCCTCCATTTTGTGATTAAAAATATCATTTTATTTTATTTCTATATTTTACTTGAGAAAGGATTTCTCACGGGAAAAGTTCTTAGCTTGTTTGTTATATATTGTGCAAGAGATGAACAGAATTCCCCAAAATGCTAAATTTAGAAAATGTGTCAAGTTGTTTATGATTTGAGATCATTCTAGATTGCAAAATTGGAAGTTTCCCATGATGTCATTAGTGTAAGATGGTGCAATGCAGATGATGTAATTTATGTGAGATCCATTTGGACAGTGTTAGGTTATGTTTATGCATGATGATGTTGTAATGGCTGTTTTTAGATGGGAAAAACCGGTTGTGAAATATAATATAAGGAGAGATTACAGGAAAACAACTTTGCCAGCAGATTTATCTCCAAAGATGGTAGATTGGTGCAGCACCAGTGCTAATATTTTGGATACCACAGCAGCTTGAAAGCTGAACTGTGTGCTGTAGTCTTTCAAGCTTAAAGAGCTTAAATTTTTGGAATTAAAAAGAGATTCCAGTTTGTGGTCCCGAAAGTGGAAATTTGATTGTGGAAATTGATAGTCTGTCAGCTCTGCCAGTTTACGGTAACCGATGATAGTTTGTAGAGTACTCTATTGGCTATTTAGCGGAGCGGCCGAGCCTTGAAAAGTGCTCTAGTTTTCGAGTTACCCCTCCCCACCGTACAACAAAACACAACCACCTTTATTTGAAGGATAAATATATAAGATTTAAGAAAGTGATGGTTGTGGTTGAAATATTTGGTGGCAGGGATGATTTCTATGCCGAAAAATGAAATTTGGGCTGCAAGTTAAGCGAAATTATTATTTTTTTTTTTTTTTTTTTTTTTTTTTTTGTTATATATTGTGCAAGAGATGAACAGAATTCCCCAAAATGCTAAATTTAGAAAATGTGTCAAGTTGTTTATGATTTGAGATCATTCTAGATTGCAAAATTGGAAGTTTCCCATGATGTCATTAGTGTAAGATGGTGCAATGCAGATGATATAATTTATGTGAGATCCAATTGGACAGTGTTAGGTTATGTTTATGCATGATGATGTTGTAATGGCTGTTTTTAGATGGGAAAAACCGGTTGTGAAATATAATATAAGGAGAGATTACAGGAAAACAACTTTGCCAGCAGATTTATCTCCAAAGATGGTAGATTGGTGCAGCACCAGTGCTAATATTTTGGATACCACAGCAGCTTGAAAGCTGAACTGTGTGCTGTAGTCTTTCAAGCTTAAAGAGCTTAAATTTTTGGAATTAAAAAGAGATTCCAGTTTGTGGTCCCGAAAGTGGAAATTTGATTGTGGAAATTGATAGTCTGTCAGCTCTGCCAGTTTACGGTAACCGATGATAGTTTGTAGAGTACTCTATTGGCTATTGTAATACACACACTAACTGCTCACACACTTACCGCTCACATTAAAATGGTATATCGAGTAGTGATTGCACTTGAAAACAAGTTAGTGTTAAAGTGATATTGAGATAAATTGTTACTTGTTGTCATTTAACATATTCTGTTATACCAAAATAATTATTGTTATATGAATTAACTAGAATTTTGTTATATTTCCTAATTTCCTTTACTAATGTAAATATGGTAAATTGACATATACAGCCTGTCTAAAAAAATGGTACAATCAGAAAAAAAAATTGGTTAAATATGAAATTTCAAAATAAGTCATTCTTACTTGGCATAATATTAAAGAACAAAGACCAGGCTTTCCAATGGCGTTTGTTTCACCTTGTTTGCTTTTGTCAATCTAGAGATATAGTCAATTTACTGCGATGCACCAAAATCGATTTTGTGCCACTTTTATGCATGGGCAGAGTTGTTTTGCGCAATTATACCATGCTGTCTTGAAGCTCACAAAAGATTGCAACTTAACAAAAGAAACAAAACACAGATTAAAGTAAACAAAGGCAGTCTAGTTTTATCGATACAAGTTTTAATAATCAACATAACAGTTCAATGATAATATCTTCTTGTCCCTAATAAAAATAAACTACAAATATTATTGCACTTTAATGAAATGGAACTTTGAATTTGTTCCAAAATTAGTATCTGTTAAAATCATGCCAGAAGGAATAAATTGGCAACAAAAAAACCACTCCAAATCCAAGAAATGGTTTAAAAATATTGCACTATTTGTGTGCATTTATTAATTGTTGAAGTCAATAAAAATTTGAATTTGGAAGCAAGTATCACAGGTGTTGGTATGAAGTTGCGTTTCATGATACTTCAAGACCCTAAAAACTCTCTCCTCCAGGTTGCTGTACGCATCATGTTTCTCTTCTAAACAACACTAGTATGTCGAATGTTATTCACTTTATCTTAAGCCACACCTTACTGACCATAACTTCTCGCCATTACTACGTTTTTCGTATCTTTTAGTGTTTCTTTATGAAGTTTATCCCTTTTTAAAGACTTTCATATCTGTTCAAATGTGAATAACTTATGTGTAACTAATTCTTTCACCGTTTTTCACTCACAGAACAGTGGCATCAAACCTTGATTTTTGTCTCTCGATTGAAAAAAGCAAATGAGATGAAACAAAAAATCCCGGAAAGCCTGGTCTTTTCTCTTTAATGTGATGTGCAAAACGACTTACTTATGTTGAGATATAATATTGAAAAAAAATCGGTTTTTGATTGTACCATTTTTTTTTGAGACAGGCTGTATATGTATATGTTAAAGTTTCGGTTAACCCTCTTCAAATTGCTCATGCGTAACAACTGTAACTCCAATTGCCGCCAAACTCAGTTCATAGGTCAACCATAAATGCTTGCATGTCATGGTAGGGTTTAAGGCACCTACCAAGGTCAAAGGTCATTGGAGGTCAACTTGTGTTGAAAGTGAAAGAAAGGTGGCTCGCGAAAACAAGTAAGTGCAATCACTTACTTGTGTGGCTACCAAACTCATGGAGCATATCATCTTTCATTCAATAATGGAACATTTGGATATAAACAACATATTAGTATGGTATCAACACGGTTTTCGTCAGAAGCACTCAAACGAATCACAACTTGTCAGCACCTTGGAGGAGATTGCCAGATCATACGATGACCACAACAAACAATGTTTGTCCTAGAATTCTCCAAGCGTTTCGATACGTGGCTCATCAACGTCTACTCAAGAAAATAGGATATTATGGAATACGTGATAAGACCAACGCCCTGATAAAAATATGGTTAACAACTAGAACTCAAAGAGTGGTCATAGATGGAGATGCATCATCATTTGTACATGTGGACTCTGGTGTCCCCCAAGGCACTGTCTTAGGACCACTCATGTTTCTACTATTTATAAATGATATTGGGGATAAGATCAACTCAACCATTAAACTGTTTGCAGATGATTGTCTCCTGTTCCGTACAATAACATCTTCAAAAGACACCAACATACTCCAGAAAGACTTGGACAGTTTGAAGTAATGGACAGATCTTTGGCAAATGGTATTCAATGCCAAAAAATGTTATACCATGAGGATCCATAGGAAGAGGCGCCCAATTACCCATTGTTACACTATGGGAGAAGAAATACTTGGTGTAGTTTCCAGCCAGGCATATCTTGGTGTTAACATCCACGAGAAGCTAAGTTGGAGGCCTCACATCGAAGCTGTAACATCTAAAACAGGAAAAACGCTGGGCTTCCTACGGAGAAACCTGGGTAAATGTTCATCTCACATCAAACAACAAGCTTACATCACCTTAGTTAGATCGCAGCTGGAGTATGCATCCATTGTATGGGACCCACATCAACAAACCTTTATTGATCAACTGGAAGAAATTCAAAGAAGAGCCATCCGCTTTATTTGTGGTAACTACCAGCGTGAAGCTAGTGTAACATCGACGAGACAAGATCTTGGTCTCCCACTCTTAGAAGAAAGACGTAGATTGGCTCGACTCACCACATTCTATAAGATGATGCACAATCAAATAGCCATTCCCATTCCCGACTATATTCGGATGAGAACCAGAACCACACGCAGCCAGCACCAACAACGATTTATGCGCCTAAGCTCTAACACTGATATTTACAAATACAGTTTCTTCGCAAGAACACTGAGAGACTGGGATGCGCTCCCAGATAGCATCATAGAGCTGCCCTCTGTGGAGCAGTTCAAGGGAGCGATTGGTGTCAGCGTCAATTAATACCTGGCATGTTTTTACTCGCACGTTTGTACTGTATATTTTTGAGCACTTGGCACATTGGCAGTCCACTGCTTGAGCACCGCACTGTACCCTCGTCCAGATGCTGAACAGGCGTTGACGAGAATCATTATAGAAGTAGAAGTAGAAGTATACACTAGTGGTTTCATATTCTACATATTCATTTACTGAAATCCCTTACACTTCCATCCTTTAATATAATCATGTTTATTTCATAATTTGTGTTACATACTTTTGTACCAAAGACTTTGACCTTTCTACCATTCTACAATAAAGAAGTGATAATATAGTTATATAGTGTATGACATAATTCGCTTTTTAAATAAAATTCATTTTGCACGGAATAAGATTATACAAATATGAAATTGCAATTGCTCAACCTTAGTTGTTATTCTGTGACAAAAAATTCTAGATAATTGTTCATTCCTTTTCAAGATCAGTTAGTGTTACAGCATCATGTGAAAAGAAGCCTTAGATTGCTACTAGCCAGGGTGAATACATAAAATAGCAGACTTAGCAGTCAAGGTGTCACATTAATAACGAGAATAACATGACTCATTACGCATTCTGACAGTTTTGGGAATGCTCAAGGTTTTGGTCTGGTACCCATCCGATTCAAATTCAGCAGGAAAAAATGGTCCAGAAACCATTGGAAAGCATTATATATAATATAACAAGGTCATGTGGACTGTAGCCTGGACTATTCGCACGACCTCTCTTTTATAACATCATTAAAAAGAATTGGATATTTAGAAAATGAAGCGTTCCTGACGGATCGTATATTCCGACAACTCCTATGCTTTGCCTACTTTACGGTGCTCTTTGCAGTCACACTTCAATTGATGAATGGCATCATCTCATACGCCATTACTAATTAGTTTTTGTTACGATTTTTTTTTATAACCAATTACCTCACTAGCCATTTAGAAGCTACTCCCTGAGTTCTGCTATGATTTCGTAAGGCGCAGGACTAAAGGTTCAATCCACTTATTCCTTTTATGGTATAAGGTTGCCCGTCAGAAGGATGTTTTCATGAGAAATCTGTGCAGGATGCGGGTGAAGAACATAAAGAGCTCCATCTTTGCCAAATTTTCTCCAGACAATTCGGCGACCTAAAGACAGAATATGTAATTGCATATTTAATATTCTTTAATTATATATTTAATATTCTTCATGAACAAGAAGACCAATACCTACACCTAATACTAGTTCGGTAGTTGTATGCATTAATGCAGTTATTAATGTTGGCACTGTAATTAAGGTTTCCTTTCCAACCATTGTTTTTTCTTGTATTAACATTATAATTACAGAAAACGGAAAGGAATTAAAATGCAAGCTGAACATTGATGTCCTGGACTATAATTGGCGGTATCAGTATGTATGTTATTGATCTGAATAAAACCTGCCTGAATTTAACATGTAACATTAAAGACCACCATCAGTGATTTATCCAAAAGAGTCAAAATATTTCAAATTTGCAGGAATAGCTTAAAAGTGAAGGATAAGTCTGTAGAATTCTCATAATTAGTTTTTCGAACGCGGAATTGACAGAAAGGGAGGAGGATGGAAGAAAACGGCTGTGTTCCAAGATACGAATCTCCATTCAATTACGTGCTGTAGTAAGTGTCCGTACGGACAGGTAGTGACTAAAATTTCCGATGTTGTCCTTATTAGGGTTGCTCCTGGTCTTATCATTTGCAGGGTATGTTAGGATACTTGTTACAGACTGCAAAAATCTAGTCCTTGATTTTTTGATTTTTTTTTTATTTTTGATTTTTTTTCGATTTTATGATTTAGCAAATCACTGATAGTGCCTTTAACATGTGGAGAAGAGTGTGACTAAACCAGGGAGTCTGTTTGAGTGCGGCCTATAGGTCCTGCTATCCAACTTCGATTAAGGCTAGTATTCAAATGTTGGTGGACTGAGACGAGGGCCTGATAAAAAGTGGTTCAAACAGTAACATTGACATTTTCAATGACGTGTTAAAGAAGTTAAAAAACTGAATCTACCATTAGAAATTTCTTATTATTTGAATAAGTATTGTTTTTTCTTTGTTCCAAATTGATAGAAATAGTGATTTTTTGATATCTCTTCATGTATTTGTTCAATCACAAGAAATCTTTCAATTAGTTTCTACTTCGTATAAATTAAAATATTAATATTTTCGCTGATTTTACTTCTTACTTTTACAAAATTTTACGTGTATTCGTAAATGTGGTGCACATTGTACTTTTCCCTCGTTTATTTATTCACCAACTGACCAACGACAGGAATTTGCGTGGCGTTACTTTCGCAGAGCTGGTCGTTGCTCGAAGGCTCGAAAAAAATTTTGAAATGAAAAGGGAAAAAAACTCGGACGCTATATTATCATACCCATGCTATCCAACTCTGTGAGGGGGCGCTATAATAGCGGCCTCCCTGTTTTGTACGTGCTAAATATAGGAGTTCACCGACCTGGACGAACCTAATTGATCAGACATCAATTAATAGTTCATTCAATATGCTGTGGCTATGTCTTGGTAGCTAGCTAGCGAACGGATAACGGTTGCAATCATAGCTAGCCTTTTGTAAATACAGTGTTTAGAAAGTGAGACTAGTGTTTAGTACGTGAAAATAGATGCCGTTTAAGGTTTTTTTATGACGGGCTTCCAGAGGTGTAGAAAGAACCAAGGTTTCATAATTAGGGAGCATATAGATATAACTTTCACAGTGCTCCACGCTTCCGCATTTTCTGTGCTTCTGAAAATTCAACAGCAGGCTATTTACACATAATATTTACAAGAGTTCCATATATACCCCTTCAAAGCTCTACATGTAACAAATTCTTTTTATTTTTTCTTTAAAATTCCTATAGAATCTTAAAGGGGGTACATATGGAAGAAACTCTCGTATCTTTTCCGCATTTAGATGGCATATTACAACTGACCTGAACCAAATGGCAAGAGCTCTTCCCGCAATCGAAGCAAGCCATTCTCATCGAGGAACCTTTCCGGCTTGAACCTGTCTGGTTCTGGCCATACATCCGGGTCATTGTGTGCCGCCCACAGGTTCGATACAATGATTGCGTCTTTAGGTACGTGATATCCTGCTAATGTCGTATCTTTGGAAGCGAGACGAGGAAGACCAAGTGGGACTACAGTTCGTATACGTTGAATTTCGAGCAGTACAGCTTCTGTGTATGGCAACTGTGATCTTTCATTCCATTTCGGCATACGCTGACGACCGACAACTGTGTCAATCTCTTTTTGAACCTTTGCCTGAATTTCTGGAAATACCGTCATGTAAAGTACTGCCCAGGCTAACGATGATGTTGTTGTTTCAACCCCAGCTACGAATAAGTTTAATGTTGTGGCAATGAGTGACTTCTTGTGGATGTAATCTAAGCGATCACCATTTTCTTTTTGAGCAAGTTTGATTTCCTTGAGATAAACGTCGATAAAATCATCAACACTGGTCCCATCAAAGAGTTCTTCGTGTTCTTTGGTTTTGTTTTCAATGAAAACAACAAATTCGTGTAGAATTGATTTGAGATCCATGTATGCTTTTGGCAATAGATATCTCACTATTGGAAGATATACAGAGATGCCCCCAGTTCCTATTTTCTGGATCAGAGTTTTCAATAAGGTCACAAAGTATTCAAAATTTGGATCTGAGTGAACGTACCGTTTACCGAAAACGACAGAACAGACAATATTTGAGACACAATTTGTGATTAGGGTCCGTGGGTCGAATGGCTTCCCTTTTCTTTTGGATATTTCATCGACTAATATCTCGGTTTTCAGCGGATATGTGCCCTTCAAAGCTGGATTTTCCAACACCGAAGCTACGAAGAGCGTTCGTTGTAAATTTGCGTTGATGTATCCATGACTTGCCCAGAGGGCCCCCCCTATACCGAAAGAGCTGTTGGATTAAAAAATATAAAATCACTCACCTTTTCATACCAATGCAAGGTATGTAATACTCAATTCTTTAGGGTTGCCCGCAGTCTTTGTAAGTAGTTATCGGCCAACTGGTAAGGTTTAGTTTCCATACTTACACAAACTAATTAAATTAAACAACATCAAAATTGCAATAGACTGCATTACCCAATTTTCCACCTTGCTGATTCAATATGCAACAATCTGCATATTGAACCTAATCCATCAAGTATGGTGAAATATGCTCCCTCCACATTATTTTAAATTTAATTGGGTAATTGTAATAAAGTTTCAACAACCTTTATTTTCCAATAATTTAGATATAAATATATAGATAATTGAATCAGTCACATTTTGCAGTGATTATGTTTGACGAGTGGATGTCATTTTTAAAAAATAGATGCTTAGTGCCTTGTTTTCCTGGATTGTTTTTATTGTCACTGTAAGTCAATTATTCTTGAAAACCCAACCCTAAACCCACTTGATTTTTGAGTCATTACATCTCAATTGCTGGTGAAGACATACGTGTGCCCCCCTCCATGGTCCACTTAAGTTTTAAGAACCCCCGGTGGAAAGCCTTAGAAAGCGCATGCCCTTGATAGCACCTCTGGGTAGTAACCTCCTGCAACCATGCCCAGTGGCTAAGCCTTTTCCAAATGGGAAATTCAGCCCGCATGTAACCCAACTCATGTTTTGCCCTATTTACGCCGGACCGTGCTGACTAGGTTGGTGTTTTTAAAATGTGACTTTTACCAGCTTTTCCCTGTGACGGTTCCTGTGAAACTTTAAATCACAATTACCTTCCTCCAGTGCTGTTTCTTCAAGTATTTTACTTCTTGGGTCGCGTCATTCAGATAGGATTCTGCAGTGCTTCTTTAATAGATCTGTATCCATTAGCTACAACAACCATACCTTTGGTGGCCGATATTCAGACAGAAAACTTCACCATAACGACCCCTCCATTTTTCGCTACAATAATTGTTCTGGCTCATCACCAGTACGATAAAGCTTAACAGCAAGTCTTGGAATGCCCGGGCCGATGATGGGTAAGCTCCAAGGACCTGTGGTAGTCGTCCTTGTTTTTCTACCATAATAGAAACGCGAAGTACCACACAAATGCATATTGTAAGGGTATTCACCCACGATTAAGGATCGAATATATACTTTTCACTAATGTCGTTATGAGATTCCAACAGTACGACAGTTGTTAATTGTGCACAGTTTGTTTCAAAGGTTAATCTTACGTACACTTGGCAGACAAAATGCCTTTGCATTCTCGGGGTCATGTTAAATACGCGGGTTGGGACACGGATATATAATAGTATTTTTTTCCTATTTTCAAGGTAATATAACCGTGTAACCTGGGTATACGTGTTTATATAGAAGTCCCCATTATCAACATTACAATTGATTACGTCATGCACTGCATGACTTTGGGTGCAGTAGTGCTTGACGAATGAATGGCAATACCTTATTTGCATCAATGGGACTTCTATAATGAAACGTCTACCGAATCGTTCAACCTAACAGGTTCCCATATTTGGTGGGTGCCAAGCAGTTCTGGTAGGATCAATGTGGCTGGACAGTTACCCATACTGGGGATAGACAAATAATATTTAAAAAAAAAAGCACACTGCTTAAGGAACACACGAAAAGACCATTGTACATATTCACACGCATTCCAAACATGGCTTGCTGTCTACTTCGGCCGGGAGTTTTGGAGTACGGGGGGCTCACAAAATACGATGCGCACGCCATACCTGCCGGTCATTGAAAATATTAGGCTGGCAAACTGCCGGCACTGCTGTCACGTGGTCATGGCAATTACATCTAGGCACTATGTCATATGCAAATGACCCAACTCTCTTTATTTTGAACGTAAACGGCCGTTACTGCACACGTGATGTAATCTGCCATGAGTTCGCGAACGTAAAATGACTACATTTAGGATCATTAAAGCTCCTTAACGTATTTTATAACCACAATCTCGGAGATTGCTGTCAAGACATATAGAATAATAGATTCATTTTTAAAAAGGAAATTGGTGAATAAGGAGATATTAAAACAAGCATACCAAAAATATTGGATGAATTTTACATACCTCTACGGTAAATGTCAGGCATCCCAGCCCCACTATATATTGTAATATTGTTCAAATAGTTGTTTGGAAAATATTGCCAACATATTGCCAATCGGGAATATCACACATTATACTATGACCGAGTAATATGGATTTTAAAACATGGTTTTCATGACAATTATCAGGCCAGTGTGTAAATCATAATAGTTGGAAGATTTCGATGCAATACGCGATGCATGTACTTGATTGGGAAAACGTTGACTTCTCTTCTCTTCAAGCACACGCTTTCGCCCATGGCATCTAAACTTATTCCAAACACGGAACGGACCCCTGCCTTGGGTTAGGGAGATATTGGCCCTAGACCTAACAATATATCACTATATACATGTATATATGTATATATAAGGGCGTGAAACAGCCTGTAGTGAAAGAAACCCTATAACATTAAATATGTTGCATCGAGCACTCTACTTTTGCTGAATTGATCAATTTTTGTGTTATATATATATATATATATATATATATATATATATATATATATCGTCGGGGTCACGACATAATGTCGAATCTGATTTTTTGGTCAAATTGAGTTAATAGTTGATTCTGGTTGCATTTTATGTACTCTTTAATTGTACCCAAAGTGAAATTACATCTCCTAACCAAAATAGCCGCAGTCGAATAACACCCATTTGTATAAAACGAGTTTCACAAACATTCGAATACGTATTCGATAGCCTTGCGTGTCCAAATATCTCAAAGCACACAGATAATACGTATAATACGAACGAATACGTATTCGCTGGGACAAAAATTGCTACTTCAGTGAATAAAATCGATAATAGGTCTGTCAAGATTTAAGGTAATCGTTGAAATTTACCTTTCTTCATGAGGGTTTGGTCATGTTATTTCACATTTTATTTTTTGTGTTTTAATTATGTTAGTTGTACTAATTGAAACCTACGGTGTGTGCGCCGTGAAAAAAAAAACTATCCAAGTTTTGTAGTTTTAAAATTTGCACAAATGAACCAAATTTATAAACTTTCCTCCGGTGCCCAAAACTTTCGTTAAGTCTTCCATATAATTATTTCACATCCTTCTGCTCATTTTGGCAAAACAAATGTGAAGATATTGGCCCTAGACCTAACAATATATCACTATATCCTACGCTAGGGCGAAATTTTCTATTCATAAACATAAAGTTTGACGTTAGGGCGAAATTTTTTTTCGCCTTAACGTTATCCTTTGTTTGCGCTTTATTCCGTCAAAAGAAATAAATATTAATTTATGCAAATGAGAGATAATCTCATTAGCTAACAAGAAACATGAAAATTAATTAATTAGCATAATAAGAAAGGCTCATTATAGACTAATGAATTATTAAATTTTCGCCCTATGGTTCAATCTAGTAAAATATAAGGTCTGTCAAGATTTAAGGTAATCGTTGAAATTTACCTTTCTTCATGAGGGTTTGGTCATGTTATTTCACATTTTATTTTTTGTGTTTTAATTATGTTAGTTGTACTAATTGAAACCTACGGTGTGTGCGTCACCGGGGTTAGCGTCGAAGTCGATTGGTGGGGAGTGGTTCTCTTACCTCTACTACCCATTATTGAAAATGCAGCATTCTGATTGGTCAATTTACTGCCCATTTTTCTGCAATAATGAGCCGCTCATTTGTTTTCATTCATCAGCATACAAAATACACATCAATTGGGCATATTACCTTAAAGCCTAAACAAACAAACAAACAAAATAAAATCAAGTTGTTTTAGTTAATAGAATAGAAATAAAGGTTTTGTAGTATCATTATGGGTCATAATGATCCCCGGCGAAAAAAAAATAAAAATAATGGGCCCATTATTAGTTTATCCGACCTCGGACAACATATTCGCCTATAAATGATACTGCATTATACCTTAGTTATTAGTTCATTTGTTTTATATTGTGCACTGTTGGCTCTAAAATATATGTTGATTAAAAAAAACTAGTCATTTTCCATATCATTTGGGGCAAAATCCGCTGAGCATCCAATTATTCCGACCTTTTTTTATGCAAAACTTCATTTTGTTTTTGATACACATGATGTTGTGTTATGGGATAAATGACAATTTTGCCAACTTGGAACTTTGAGTCTTGTGACGCTCACTCTCCCTTCCCCCCCCCTTTCTCACCCAACAAACCCTCTTAATCGTTCCTATTATAACGCCCTCCCTCCCCTAACATAATCTCCCTCTCTTTCTCCCTTCATTTCTGCCCCACCACTTTTTACTCCATCACTGCGATCCCTTCCTCTCCGCCCCCTCAAACCCACCTCGCTTTCCCATCCCTATTTTCCTCGTGCCTCCACACTTTCGAACCCCATCTTTGGTCCACCTACTCCCCCCCATAATAGCACACTTCTCTCCATCGGCCGGCGTCTTAGGCCGCGTTCCCCAGTTCTTCTTCTCTCCCCTCCTCCTCGCATCCTTCACACCCTCCCTCACCCCTTACAGTCACCCCTACTCTCCCCCCTATGCTCCTTTCAACAATTTCATCCTTCTCCCACTTTCTGCTCCCTCCTTGCTTTATTCACTAATCTACCATCTCCCTTCGCATCCTCTCCTCCCCCCTACCTATTTACAGGTGCCCCTTTCCGCCTGCTTCTCTCACTATACTCCCCCTCGTCCTCCCTGCCACCATCTCCCTCGTTTTAATCCTTTCATACTAGGTAATATGTTGGAAGCAATAGGGAAAACGGGACCGAAGCTATCAACTGGGTACAAATCGAAATCATCTATGCTTTATTAATAAAGAATTCTCGGGGTGTTTACAACCTCACACCTTTCCTTAGTAAACAGTGTTACAAAAAAAATAGACTTGGTACAACATATTGTGAAAGTTTGATTTTCATTTGATGTTAAGTTGGATATTCTGCAAACTATTAATTACTAATACATCATTTAAAACAAACAACCGCATTTCAGGAACAAATTGATATTATCTTTGGGAAGTTGTTTGTATAACCGTTAGTGCCCTCCTAATTGTATTTAGATTATGTTAGATTTTACATTGAGTATATAACCCATTAACTGTGATTAGTTTCAAGTGGGTATATATTTTAGGGTGTACTTACTTAAAAGAGGGGAACTAATTATATTTAATTTGAATTTAAGACAGAAAGGGAAACGAGAAAAATATGGTTGTTATAAGTTATTTAGACCACTTTGATCCTCCAAACCTTTTGAGTTATGAAACATTCCAGAGTTACATTTTAATATGTTCTGAGATAATTTTTGAACCCCAGTTCTAGCACATATTTTTGTGTGTTGCAACATGAATACTATTTATTAATTTTTATATAACATGTACTACAATGGTTGTGTTCCTTCTGAACTTAATTTATGCCTTTTTCTGCAAAATGAGTTAAAACATATTGGCGACTAATTAGATAGATATTAATTTTACGGAGCCAAATTTGTAAGACGTTGTGTAAATTCGGTGGTCATTGTGGTTAGTCTGCGCTATAATTTACAACGAACGATAATGTAACAGTGATGTTTCCCATTTTACCGCTTAGGAAGGTCGTTTGTATACAAATTGCACTGTATTAGTTAACCAAATATGCAATAGACATTGTTCGTCGTCGTCATCATCATCGTCATCATCATAATCATCGTCCATACATCATCGTCTTCTATATCCTAATCATCATCATTTATCATCAATCATCATCACCAATCGCTCAGTGCTCATGATCGTCGTCAAGCTCGATGTTTCCTTATTTTCATGTTTGCCAACCATCATAACCGCCCATAGTTATTCTATCATCATGGACATCATCGGCATCTCATTTTAAAATAGTAAAAACCTGTGCTAGAGTCATCTCACCATACCAACATTAGAAATCAACGGGTTCATGCAGTCGAATACGATTCGACTCCTTAGAACACAGCCATCAAAACATTTGGGTTTTGACAAACTGTCAAATCACCATTCAGTGGCCATTTGAATAAGAAAACCGTTGTTTTAGTATTTTAATACTGTCGTCAGTTAGTACCATTAAGTCTTTAATATACAACACTTAATATAACCACTTTCCTTTTTCATTTAATTACAGCATCATAAGTAAAATCAAACTTTAAACGGCCCGTTTCTAAGAAAACTAGAATAGAACTAGTTCGAATATATATATATTATATATATATATATATATATATATAGGCGAAAGAAATTGATAACAAAAGCGGGCGTGCATATATATATATATTATCTATATATCTATATTATATATATATATATATATACTATATATATATAGTATTATATATATATACCTATATTCGTGGTGTGATATTATGTATGGGGTTGAACTAAGAGCTACTTGTCGGACATACAAGGTCTTCTATCAGAATCAGCCTGTGAAGAAAAAAACAACAAAAACTGATTGGAACTTTTATGAAGGAAAATAACTCACAAATTAAAATAAAGTGATAAAACATCTCGCTAATGCGGGCGCACGACAGAAAAGGAGTTTGTCCTGAGGTTATTCCAGGGTGGTCTCAGGTGGCAACACTAGCAATTCAAAAGCTTCCTTGATTACAGAGTAATTTTGCTTTGCGATTTTTTCAATTATGTACGCCAGGGAGCAATTGTTATATTGTTATTCACTTACGAAGCTGGGGGGAATATAAGTTGAGCCCTATCGTCAACCTTTGCTATACAGTAATGTGGTAATGGTGCGCTTTATTAAAAACAAACGATATGAATTGAATGTATGCAAATTCGAGATTTTGTACAACGGGCTGTCTCAAAGAGGATTTTGATATAAGCAGCCCGTCATACAACTCATTACATCATCAATATATGAACTGTGTGTACTGTTGCAACTGTATTGCAACGATCCATTTATATGCTAAACTTGATTGTATTGACATAGTAACATAGTAACCAGCAGGCAATTCCTACCGGGGGTCACTTGTATTCAAAGGTGGATATGATGCGTGAACATGGACTTACAAAATGCACCCTAAACAAGTATTTCCATCGACTAAAAACATACCCTAACAAGTATTTGTCTGTTTTTGCTACCTAAAACAAGTAAGCAATGCAATGTGTCATGTCGTTAATATACCCTTATTATCTTGCTTTGCATTACTTGTGATTTACAGTTTTTTGATGATTTTGATCTCTGCTTAATGTGAGTATTACATACCCTAAACACGTACATCACAAATTTAGGGATTAAGAAAAACATACCCTTTCCCCCATATTTTGCTGTTTTTGACACCCTAATAAATGTACGCGCGCACATCGCCTGTTGGAAAAAAGGACCCTTTTTATGCGTGTTTTCTCCATTTGAATGTGTTTTTTATACTTTGTACAATATCATGTAGTACAATAATACATTTGAATACTACAGTAGAATAATGTCATTTCCAGCAGTCACTCAATCAGTTTGCCTGAAGGGATTATGTGGATGCACTCAGGACAGCGGTGGCGTTTGAATATTTCTTCACTTAGAATAAGCTATAAGAAAGACATCTTACCTCCAAATGCCTTCTATGAAACTATTATTTTATGTATTTATTTATAATTTAGAATTTGCTTTTATGTTTGTTCAATTTCAATGGCGCTTTCAGCTACTTTCAGCCATTTACGCCAATTACTATACTTTATTTTATCATAATATGATATATTTAATGCAATTTTACTAATCGTAATCAATGCCTTTAGACCGGGAAAACAAACCCATTTTAGACGTAGCCCTGGCCAATCCGAGGATCGAGCATGGGACCTCATGATCAGTGGTGTAAAGCGAGGAGAGATCCGAATATGCTCCCGCTCCCCGGACTTGCTTTTACAACTTTGACCCATTTTACGAAATTTTCACCATGTCTTGGAAACATGACTCGTGACCATAGACTTTTTGTTCCTTGATGTAACACAAAGACCCCTGTACAAACCTATTTCCTCCTATTTTTGTTGGTGCAGGATGTGACCCGACAGCAATTTAAAATATTGAATCCTAGCCTCTAACAAATTCAAAACCCAGACCTTTTGTGCCTTTTCAGCTGAAAAAACTCTCTGGGCTCCAGAACTAAATCAATATCTGTTTCCTTGGAATTTCTTTCCTTCAAATGTTCAGGCAGAGTGGAGTCCTTTGGATCCTACATTTGTAATAACTGATAACCATACTATTTGTTTTGTTCTGTATTTTCAGTGAAATAGATCTTTTGCCTGATACTTTTGCACGGGAGATGACACCTACCATCAAAAGAGATATGGATATTATCGGAAGAAGAGTGTTGTCGGATCGTACAACTACATAGGGACCCTTCCATTGTATCAACTGTCATATTTAGACCCGTTTACGTGTTCTTTGCAACCACACTTCTACCATAAATGCCATCATTACTTTTATAATGAACCTCTTTCTCATTAGGTATTCCATTGTCTTAAGGACTACCTCCCATGATTTTACCAGGAAGTTGTTTAGATTTTGTACCGTATGAAACATCATAATTTATTTCAATTGTGTTCCTGAAATTTCACCTTCTAAATGCATGAATTCTTTTAATGATTATAGAGAAAGATGCGTTTTTTGGTTAACTATAAATGCTAGTAAATTTCGTTTCCACACGAAATTGGTTGTAGTGTATGGAAAGTCTAACCTGCTCTCGTATCAAATAGAGAACACGAACGCTTAAATCGGAACAGGCAACCTTTAAGAATTTACTCCCTGTCTTCTGCTATGAGTCGTTAAGGCGCAGGACTAAAGGCCACACCACTAATTCCTTTTAAGGACTACGGTTTGCTGGCCAGGAGACGCTTTATGGTAAATCTGTGTAGGATGTAGGTGTAGAATATAAGACACTCCATCTTGCCAAGTTTTCTCCAAGACAACCGTCGACTAAGACAATATATAAGGTATTAAATATTATGTAATATTCTTCTCAAAAAAACAAAAATATGCTAGATTCGATCCTCTGGGACAGAGAAGAGAAAAGAGCCAACAGTTTTTACACTGATACTAGTTAAAACATAAATACGTTAGAAGTCTGCGTTTCTACATGACCGTTATCGACAATCTTCATGATAACACTAAAAACTCGTCCAAAGTATTAAAGCAATAAAGCACAATTTTTTGAAGAGCGCCTCCAATTGGAACAAAACTGTGAGATTTTTGCACAGTTAGATCGGTAATTGGATGTAATCTCCTGTGAAAGGTTAAAGCTTGAAATAGGTGCACGTGTCGCAAAAGAAGGAATTTTGGGATTCTGAATAATTATCTCGGAGATCTCCGATTATACTTCAACGGCTGGAAGGCAAAAAAGGCCTTCCATATAAAAGCCGGAAAATTGCACAAATTTACGTTGTCTACGCTCACACTTAGTTGTTCCATTGGTTTAGGGAAGTCAAGTCGAGGTGCGGTTGGCACTATTTTTATATGGACCGTACATTATTGGGCAGTTCCAGCTCTGCGTTAGTTACATATTAGATCTCGATCTAATTACCAAAAATCGCTTCTATGCAAATACGCAACTTTTGAGTATTACAGTTCCACAGGTATTAGTTTACACGACATACCAACCCAAGTGCAAAAATCTCAAATTTTGAAAATGACGGACGATCTTCCAAAAAATGTCTATTATTACTTTAGAAGATGTATATGTTACTATTAACACAAGCTAAGTTAAAAGCGCATTTCTTACTGTGTTAAGTGTGGCTCTGTAGTTTTACAGTGCGTCCTTTTAATTCTAGTTAGTAAGAAAATATTTGCAGCAAAAACGGAGACAGACAAGAATACTCGGACCAGCCTTTCATAGAAAAACGTCCATGAAACTATTCGAAGCGATAGAGATGTCAATGAAGTGCAGTCTGATTTTGAGTTAATAAGTTCGCTGCAAAAAATAAGTGCCCCTCCTCGAGGTATCATTTCGGAAAGTGTCAAATGATAATGCAGAATCTGTGAAATCTGAATTTTTTGACTGACTTGATAGTTATCGTCTTCATTCATGAGCAGAGTTCATGTACCAATTTAACTCGCCATGATATATTCCTCGATTTAATTTTAATTAATTAGCAGTACACCCCTATTTGAAGCTAACTGTTAATTCTGCACCCCGGAGTACAGCAGCATAATATACTGTTATCCAATACATATTCACACCTTTATATAATTGCATGTTAAATGACATGTACCGAATGGCATGAATTCTTCCCGGCACAGAGGCAGGCCATTCTATCCAGGGAATCTTTCCGGCTGAAATGATCTGCCGTTCTGCCCACATCCGGGTCATTGTGATGCCGCCCAAAGGTTTTGGTACAATGAGTGCATCTTTAGGTAGGTAAATGATACCCCGCTAATGTCGTATATTGGAAGCGGACGAGGAACACCAAGTGGGACTACAGTTCGTATACGTGTAATTTGAGCGTACGATTCTGTGTATGGCAAACTGGGATCTATCTTCATTTCGGATACGCGTCTACCAACACTGTGTCACTCTCTTCCTGAACCTTGACTGAATTTCTGGAAATGCCATCATGTAGAAGAGTGCCCAGCCTAAAGTTGATGTGGTAGTTTCGACCCCGGCTAAGAACAAGTTAAAGGTCGTGGCTATGAGGCGACTTTTTGTTGATGTCATCGGACGATTTCCGATTTCATTTTTAGCAAGTTTGATTTCTCTGAGGTAAACGTCAATAAAATCGTCAACACTGGTTTCATCAAACACTTCTTCGTGTTCTTGAGTTTGCTTTCTCTGCACATAGCAAATCTTGTAATTGATTTGAGATTCATTATTCTTGTGGCAAGGAACGCATTATGGGAAGAAGAAAGAAATAAGAAGATTCATCAGTTCCCATTTTATGGACCACGTTGTCACCACGTTCAAAAAACGTATTCAAAATTTGGATCGAGGAACGTATCGTTTACCGAAAAAAACAGAACAGACGATAGTTGATATACAATTTGTGATAGGGGTCCGTGGGTCGAATGGTTTCCCTTTATTATGAGAATTTCATAAACTAAATGTCTTCAGCTTTCAACGATATTTGAGCTTCAAAGAGGTTTTCCAACACCGAAGTTCCGAAGAGTGTTCGTTGTAAATTTGCGTTGATGTATCCAGACTTGCCCCAAAAAAAGGGCTTGCCGCGATAGCTGTTGGATTTTTTAAAAAAAATATTAAAACCTTGGGCTTTATTCATATGCAAATGAAACGTAAATCTTAGGAAGGATGAACTACACTGTCAGGCTGTCTACGTATTAATCACTCAAACCTTTTGTACTGGATGTGGTACAAATGTCTGTTAGCTCCAGGCTAAAATGGATACAGTAACGATACGCAACAAACATTAGGCCTGGTGGCGGCTAAGAAAGGCCAAATAGACGTCGCCATTGGTTGGGTTTAACACGTAAAAACGAAATCCTGATGAAAAAAAATCCTGACAATCAGTGTATGTCATCAAGCGATATTTTCATTTCCCAAAGCCGTTGACCAGAAGAATTAATCGACTGTAAGGGTTAATGTTAAATATTTATATTTGAATAAAGGGACGAGGACTAGACGCATAACCCCGCAGCCGCGCGCAAGTGGCTGTAAGCCGGCTAAAACTAAAACCGGGATCGTCTGATCATTCCGTCCACGGTGGTAGGGTTATTTAGCGGCTGACTAGTTTTCAGTGTCGATTAGGACCATTCTTTTTCACATTCATGCGGGGACAATTGAATATTAATTATTAAAGAAAGAACAATATACAGATGTTGATCTTAAAAAAGAATTCAATGGAATAGCAAGCCATTTTGGGAAAAATAAAGATTTGATGACGTCACGGCAAATTGATGGTTTATGTATTTTGTTGGGGACCCATTCAGGTAAAAATTGACGTACGTATCCCTAACATTGGAAAAAAAAACAAACCGATTATAGTCCATGTAAGTGGTTTTTGCATCATAGGGGAAAAGGTAAATTTGTACTGTTTCGGAAATAAAACGGGTTTTTGAAAAAAATAATGCACTTTGGGCAGAAGGTCATGTACCGACCTTGATTTAACATCGTCGGATTATATATATCGGTCGCCTCCCGAAGAGCAAAAATGATAACTGATACATGACACGTGACCAGGTACGGACAGTGCACCCCCAAATATTTCATCTCGTTACCGTTTATACAATACAACGGCAAAGCAGCACGACTTCTGGATCTCGTTGTCACAGCGTAATCGATCAAGATTTAAGACCTATAAATGTGGTTCTGTAGTAAAGACTAGTTCCAATGCATTGAAGGCGTAGTAAAGACTTTTTTCAATGCAGTTCAAAGATCATAGTGTGTACTTTTCAAGACGTACTTACAAGCATCGGGGTAAGCTAATCTTAAATTTGTTTTTCAACATGTTCCAAATCAGTAATCATGCAAAATAAGGCTCCTTAGTGATAGCCATGAAACAGTATGTAGAGGGTCATGGTAGCATGAAATTGAAACATTAACATCAATGATAAGCATTATATACGGCTCGGTGACACATCACCAGACTGGTCATGCTCAACGCAAGGACTGGCATGGCACCGCAAGCTTCTAACTCGATCCATTTCTGATCCACCTTATAGCAAAAATACTGTTAACTGATTTGTAATCGGGGTTCTTCTAGAGTTTGGGTATATCATGGTAGGTGATTTGTCACCATTTGGAATCAAAATGTGGGATTTTGGAGGCCAAAACTTGACCTGAATGCAATCATTGGGGTTCGAATAATTGGACACCCTCAACTTTGTTTTACCATCCAGATTCAGGTGATTGAATTCAGCGTGCTTTTAATTTGGTTGCCGTAGTATTGAATTACAAAACTCCAGAAAGTAATCTCTATCCAAACATAATACCTTGAACATACGCGCCATGCTCCAGAGCTATGCGTCTGTAGCCATGCGCACCGATACACTCATAAATATCAAAAACAGGCCCTATTATAATTATTATACACCCAAAAAAACCATTGCACCCTGGGTCAAAAAAGGGTCATGGTAACACCCAAGGACAACCCACGTAAGCACTTGTATTGCTGCCAATTTTATTGAGGCGTGGGCGTCAGCGTATCCACAGCATTGTAACAATGAATAACGCCACCACAAGGTAGTGCTACTCAATTAATGTCCTTCAACAGCAGTTGCAGATGAATATTCTATGTAGAGGGGTGTCAGCTGGTGGGGGCAAATATAATTGGGAGGGACGCACTTTCCTCAAGAAAACCTATTTTGTTTAAAGGTCTACTGGTAATACTATCTATACTTTTCCTGGATTTCCCTTTCATTTTTTGGGCGGTGGGCAGGAGGGCCAAGTTGTTTAATTCACAGCATGCATGTTTAATACAGTTGATTGATGAAAATTCGCACAGATGGATAACAATTAGAGTTGATTAAACTCGACCTTTAATAGTGTGTTCATAAAGAATTGTAAACATGGTTTTGGTTGATAAAATATAATCACAATTTAGGAGACGCCAGCATTCTCTTAACCAAACAACAGCAGGGGCGGGCCAGGGTAAATCACAGGAGGGGCGAACTCATGGGGGGGGGGTGGGCGAAACAGTACAAAAATGAACTAATTTTGGTTAAAAACCCCTTAATTTTTGCGCAACCCCCATGATCGAAATTTTGAAAATCGGGGGGGGGGGGCGGCCGCCCCGCCACCTTTGGCGCCAATGACAACAGATTTAAAAATATATTCCCGCCAAAAACACAGTCTGAAATATTCTTCAGTTAAATCAAAATGTGGGTTAATGTAATATATGTTGGCAAAATTCCTCTATTTTTTGGCACAACGTTTATTAAAATATTGGTACAGGGCCCATTTAAAAGCGAGACGGGAAGGTTGGCTGCCATAATCAAACCATGGCCTGGTTTTGAGAGAAGTGACGGTCTGACGCTGGGAGTGTGAAATAATTCAGTGAAAGAGTTCAAAGAATTTTGCTATATACTTCAGACTTCCCCTTGGGCTGTTTCAGGACTTGTTAGAAAGGGTGGTGAAAGGGGTATTATTGATGGGCATTTTCAGACTCTCTGTGAGGCCCCCCCCGGCAGCCACTGCTACTCACATTTGTCGCTGAAAATTCGACAGGGTTGAAAAGTCTAGTCTAGTCTAGTCTAGTCTAGGGTCAAATTCAAGACTAGCTGGAGGACCCAGGGAATGGAGATTATAATGGCCCAATTTGAATAACAACCCTATATAATCCCTCACTGAAGTATTGATATAGATTAGACTAGACTAGGGACTATTCAAAATACTTGCTGTGACAAATTACATGGGGAATAACCCAACAAAGGGGTTTAAACAAGTTTGATTAGTTTTAAACCCAACCCCATATTAACCCCATGGCCCGATCGCTAATTACCTCGTCCCCAGAAGCCCCAGATTTTACCGGAAGGTCAAATTTGGTATCAGAAGAAGGTAATGTTTTTCTCATTTACTCTGTGAATATTAGAGCCAAAAAGATGTTGGTTTTGTGTTATGAGGGAAAATGTGCCCCATTTTGGTCGACCATATTTAATTTTACACAGTACCTCTATGGGGCTTACAAAATCAGGGGTTTTTAGCTCTCGCTTCCAAACGGGTGAATACCGGGGCGAAACTTTACAGATGGGGTTTGTTGGGAGGAAGGCCAATCAATCAAGATGAAAAACTTGATATCCTTAAATCGGGCCATCCCCTTAAGTAGGAATAATAGTAACCAACACATGGTAAAAGTACAACACATGTTTTTTTAAGTTTAACAACAGTCATTGAACAAACGTGAGCAAATAAGAAAATATCCCAGAGTTGTTTAAAAGTTGTAACCAACCACATATTAATTTTTAATCACAAGCCGTTGATTACGGTTTAATCCACAAAATGTGTTGGTTCACCTGGTAAATCATAGGTGAATAAAATTTTAAACCAACCACATGACACACAAATTTTAATCAACGTTTTTTTAACAGGTGTTTTATATTTTATCATGTAAAAAATGTTAATGTGTTTTGTAACATATACGACAAAGAGGTGATCCCACTATAAGTAAATAACAAATGATAATTGAAACACTTCAGAGATCACAAAAAAACGCCGTCCATTGAAGCAAACTGTGCAGCCGATATGTAACCCACACTAGGCACGGCCAGCCTTCACAAAGGAACCAATCGGAGCACCTTATAAAGCTCATACCCTCAGAAGCCCTTAGAAAAGCGCATACTCAGTAGCCCTGATAAAGCTCATACATCAGAGCCTTTATAAAGCTCATACCCTCAGTAGTCCTTATAAAGCTCATACCCTCAGCAGCCTTTATAAAGCTCATACCCTCAGCAGCCTTTATAAAGCTCATACCCTCAGTAGCCCTTATAAAGCTCATACCCTCAGCAGCCTTTATAAAGCTCATACCCTCAGCAGCCTTTATAAAGCTCATACCCTCAGCAGCCTTATAAAGCTCATTCCCTCAGTGCCCTTATAAAGCTCATACCTTCAGTAGCCCTTATAGGGCGCATACCCTCAGCAGCTCTTATAGGGCTTAATACCCTCAGTAGCCCTAATAAAGCTCATACCCTCAGAAGCCCTATAGGGCTTCATACCCTCAGCAGCCCTTATAAAGGGCTTATACCCTCAGTTAGACACTATTAAGCTCATACCCTCAGTAGCCCTTATAAATCTTCATACCTCAGTAGCCTATAGGGCTCATACCCTCAGTAGCCCTGATCGGGCTCATACCTCAGCAGCCCTTATTCAGCTCATACCATCAGTAGCCCTTAAAGCTACATCAGTAGCCCTATAAAACTCATTACCCTCAGTAGCACCGCGTACCCAGTGGGGTGCGTACATTTGTGACCCCACTTTTCTGCTCCCAGTCGACGCCGGGAGCAGGCAACGGGGTGCAGTAAATGATCAACCCTCCCAGTGCATAGTAATTGAAACTGAAATTGGATTTCAATCGCATGTAGCC
Source organism: Ophioderma brevispina (assembly GCA_023653785.1). NCBI lineage: Eukaryota > Metazoa > Echinodermata > Ophiuroidea > Amphilepidida > Ophiodermatidae > Ophioderma > Ophioderma brevispina. The sequence continues at coordinate 146,787 of JAMKCH010015786.1, forward strand.
TTTATATAGCGTGGTTGTCCTACTGATAAGGGTTTTCAATCACAATTACTTCCTCAGTGCTGTTGCTTCAAGTATTGTACTCTGGTCGGTCATTCAGATACAAGATTCTGCATTGCTTCTTTAATAGATCTATATCCATTAGCTATAACAATAACCCTGTGCCAAGATTTATACTGAAGACTTCACCATAAACGACCGCCATTGCTAATAATTGTTCTGGCTCATCGCCTGTGCGATAAAGGTTTACAGCAAGCCTTGGAATGTGCCGATGAGTGGGAGCTCAATGGTCCCCGGTGGTAGATTCCTCTCGGTTTTTATGCCGCACATAACACAGAAATACCACGCAAATGTCAATATAATAGGGATGCCCTCACCCACGAGAAGAATCAAAAACATGCTTTTCAGGCAAATCTTTCATATAAGATTATAAACATTCACTACGCGTTGGTTCCTAACATCATACTTGTACACTTGCCTTGATCAAAACAAACTTGTCCTTGCTTTTCACTTTCGGTTTCCGCTTGGGTAACTCATAATAATCGCTATTCCGAATGGTCAAGGGAATTAGCCTTAAAGGAAATATGTCAAGATTTTTGTCAAGCTCAGTTTGACTTACATTCATAAAATATATGTACATACACCACGAATTCCCGAAAAAATAATACAATTTGATGTAAAATTAACAAAATAGAGGCATTTTAATTTTTGCTTTTTTGACATACGAAGTAAACGGGCGGATTTTTCGCCACGGCTTCATTGATCAAAAGCGCCCAATTTTGCTCTCCTCGTGACGTCAAAGTGATGACCAAAACATCGTGTTGACTCGAATTGTTATTGCTGACACTGTAATATTGATGGATTAATGAAAGTAATAATAAAATTTGAAAATAAGTTACAGAATAACATATTTTGTTTCATTTCGTTGTGTTTTAATTATTATTGATATAAAAACACATCGATCGCAGTTATAGGAAAGTGGCAACACTGCGATATGATGGTCACAACGACGTAAATTATGGATGGTCATCACTTTGACGTCACCATTTGCCTGCGATGTGGATTTGTCGGAATCGTTTTCGAGTAAGCTATTGGGCGGAAAATTAAAAGGGCAAAATACTCAACAAATTGGAATACCCCCATATTCTTCCTCCACACCACCCTCTTCTTATTTTCAACTATTTTGATGTATATGTATACGGTACTTAAGCTTTCCATCCATACCAAATTTTACAAAATATTCAAATCTGACATTATTTCTTTAAGAGTCGGCATAACTTGTTTATTTTTTGCGTGTCTAAACTCTCTATTAACATATTATTGGGTGACAAGGAAAGTTCGTTGGGGAGGGGGTGCTTCAAATTGATCAGTGGAAAAGGTTAACAAGGGTTAGATGTATGTTTTTGATTTGTATCTGCAGGTATTTATCATAATTCGGCAGAGATTACCTTATTAACATTCAACATTTTTATCGTTTTAGTCAAAAATAGAGACAGCGGGCTTTTGAAATAGTTCCAAATTAAAATGTAATAAAATTTTGTGTGTATGAACAGGGGAGGGCGGCCAAGAAACCCCAAATTTCAGGATGTCGTCATTGGTTTAAACACGTAAAGCGAAATCTTGAAGAAAAAATTCTTAACTTTTTATATGTTGTAAGGAATATTGTTCTATTCCAAAACAGTTGGAGTTGAAGGATCAACTCCACTGGAAGGCGAAGGGATTATGAATTTTATGCTGAATAACGGAACGAGGAAGAGGTCGTTACCGCCACCAAGAATTCACTTGATGTAAGCTTAAGCATAAATAGCACATAAAATATAATAAATTAGTAAGGATACATATGGGATATACCTGGTTTGGGTGCATAAATGGTGTGTATTGTAGCAATTAGAAATCAAGAGAACCGCGGAGAAGGTTCTGGAGGTAACTCAAGTCCAGGAGACCTGACCAGAACCAGGTTTCACTGATGCAGATAGGTGGCGCACTGATGTATAATTACACAGTCAGTGCGTAGCTGATAGAGATCCTAATCTAACAGTACATGGCATTCAAGAATTATACATATGGACTATATTTAGCACAGGACTCATATAGAGAGGACCAGATACTTATAGTATTGTTGAGAGGATATATAAAGCACCTGGTGAGAGAAGATGGGAGAGTACCAAACATCATAATCCAAGGCGAGTTCAAACATCTTGCTCCAAGTTATTAGCAGAGTTCCAAGTTGAAGTGACAGATCCAAAGTCTAGTACTGATCTACCATATAGGGACATTGTCATAGTTAGTCTCAGCTCAAGCAGGTTGTCCGATTTGTAGCCGTGTTGGTGTTGTATTCCGGGGCCTCGGACTAGCAAGGATAAACAAGCTACAGCACTTTTGGATTTTATTAGTTATCGACTCCGCGCTTCGGGAGTCATTAGGAGCTGGTTCTTCAGTAAGGTCAAGTCGTCCGTGGACAAGTCCCACTATTGGAAGTTGGAGTTTGCGTGGAATATTCGCCAGGACTCTTTTGCAAGTTCGGCATCTTAAAGACATCGATCAAAGGTGATTGGTAAATCTGCAAATCGAAAAAATCATCACAAAAATCGATTTTGGCATGTACGTAACAAGTAAAGGTATCCTAACATACCCATGCAAATGATAGACCAGAAGCAACCTAATAAGGACAGAATCGGAGATTTTAGTAATTACTATCTGAACGGACACTTACTACACCAGTAATTGAATGGGAATCGTATCTTGGAACATGGCGTTTTCTTCCTTGTCTTTCAATTCTACAGCCGGAATAGGTATCTTATGAGTAATTTACAGAATATCCTTCACTTGAAGCTATTCCTGCACATTTCAAATATTTTTTTCAAATCACTGATAGTGTCTGTAAATTGTAATCTCAGCTGCGGGCCCGCGTCGCGGCACACACACGGTAGAAGTTAGTAGTTAAAAAATAACAACTTATGCTAAGATAAATCTTTGAATTTATTGATACCTAATCGATGTTTAATGAGAGTGATTAAACACACAATTAAAATAAATACTTTGTTAAAAAAAATTTGTAATCAGATCACAGTGTATTGTCTGGTTATTCAGGAGTTTGAAGCGTAGTTTTGAGGTGGTTTTGGACTTGGTCAAGGTGACCGTAACAGGTCTTAATGTGGGTGTTTTACCGACCCACATCCCATAAAGCCCCAAATAGTTTGTGGTTTGTACTCTTTATTGCTGTAATTCCATTTGACAGTTTGGTGAGTTGCTATAAAAATGAGGCTTGGCCGGCACCGCCTGTGTATGGGAATTGTTTATTTCTTACGTCCTCCTGAATAGCAGACGGGGGTGGCCAAGAAATCCAAAGTCTGACGTCGGCATTGGTTTAACGTAAAATCGAATCGTGACGAAAAAAACGTCCAGGTTTGTATACACGTGATATGTTATCAAGCAATATTGGTATATTTCTCAAAACTGTTTGGATCATTTGGATGGTGTGAATTGGGTGGACTGCCTGGTGAGGCCATTGGTGGCGGTTTAGCATATTCGACCAAATGTCCTATATGGGATAAAGTGGAGTGATTGAGCCCCATATTTATTGGTCGGCTATGGAGTTGCAAAAATAGTGCGCGAGACGAAGTTGAGCCCAATACTAAAACTCATAGCAAGATCAATAAATATTGGGCATTAATTATTCAATTTATCATGATTATGCTTTGAATCCATTATATTTCCACGGTTCCATACAAACATAATAATGATAAAAATCCCACCCCCCCCCCCCCCCACCCCTTCACATTTGGGCGATATTGATTAAACACTAAGTGCCCAAGGGCGGGGGGGGGTCCATCGTACAACATTTGATTTTTTTCGCGGTTACGCAATCGATTTTTTCAAGGAGTTTTTGCTAATTGTCCCATTTATGAATACGCTTCTCATGATACGAAAAAAAATTCAATCCGCCAACGGATTCATCTAGAATAATTAGGTTGGTCCCTAGGAACCACCTGGCACCTAACCCCCACCGCGGAAGCTGCGAAAAAATTGCGAAAATCCAGGTGCTTTTGAAGTTTAAAGAAAAAAACAAGATGGTATAAATTTGCAGTATTTGCAATGATTATTTAATTGGTTTATTTCTGAGTAGATATTATGAGTATTTTGGTTCCAAAACCTTCTATTGGAGTTGCTGAGGATGGAAAATGTGCGAACACTCTTTTCGGAGAGTGACAATTTCAATTGGCCATAGTATGTCAAAGTTCGGATTTCATTTTTATTGTGGGTATTGGTTCTTACGTGAACCCCATTTACTTGAGTTAGTGGCATGATCAAACTCCCATGGGAAAGTGGTTTATCTGGGTTGGGTCCCTATAACCCCCCCCCCACACACACCACACAATACACATGGGCATAAACGGAAGTTTTTCTAGCGGGGATTGTCCTTATTTGTTTTTGGGGAGGGTGGTCCTCTTTTGCTTCTGGTTGGGCACTTAAGTGTTTTAAAATGGGTTATTTTGGTATACAGAGTGAGTTAAATGGACCCAGAATTTCCTGATAAAGTTATAAGTACATTCATTACTATTAATCGAAATGTACTGGTAGAACCTAAATTTCTTTAGGAACACTCATCCGAATACATTTTAGTAACTGATGTAAAGTGCTCAAAACGTACTAGATTTCAATCATTCTACTTGTCACTTAGACAGTCTAGATAAAAATACATTAGATACTTGGTACTAAAATGTACTAGAAAATTTATTGTAATTACCAGCAATTACTAGAAAGGTACTAGAAATGTTAAAAAAACTCAAAATGTTACTCATCGGGGAATGTTCTACGGAAAAAACAATCGCGGACAAGGTATTTCCAAAATGTACTAGTTAACCTTCAAAAGGTCATAATACAATATGCATACAATATGTCCTCAAATTATTAGTTTCCGTTCCTCGAAATGTATATCAGATATCAGATATGTTTTATAGATTGTCATCGTCAGTACATTACATCATGATATATCTATGATAATTAAATATATTTAAGAAATAAATACTTAATATTAATGAATAAAATGTACAGAGTTTTTTGTAATGGCATGAACTCAATGCAGGAGAGGCCATAATAAGTTCGGGGGACTTGAGCATGACCCCACCCTACATAAATAATTATAAATTTAAATTATGGATAGGACTGGACAGGACGGGACGGGACAGGACGGGACAGGACAAGACAACCACATAGGAAAGACAAGACGAGAACACTGTCAAATTGTTTGTAAAACAAGATCAGAGCAAGGGAGCATGAATCCTTGTGAGCCAGTTCCATGGATTGATGATGAGATAAAAGGAAGAGGTTATTGCAGTTAAAGGAATAAATAACATGAATTTTATGACAGATTGCTACATCAACACCATTACGTATTTAGACTAATTTGACTTTTATTAATCATCTCATTTTTTTAGGGTATAGTTTTAAAGAGGCATAATGGGTTTTCGACTTTATTAATGCTATTCCTTAATGCATTCCAAATTTCTGGGGAGGGACCGTGATATATACAGTTTCCTCCGTTTCCAACGTTCAGAATTGACCCTTTAAACACGAACAAATGAGAGCTTGTGCACAAATTAATCAAATTTACATAATCACAGGAAACAACACCTGGTAATTCCTTGTGACTTTATAATTCAAATTGGATTGGTTTCAAGACTTTTTGGACTTTTCAAAAACACATTCCATGGCTTATAATTAATGCATACAGTAATGTCCTTATGATTCCGATCGTACAGAAAAGACATCTTTTAAAATTTTTCTGTAGTTAAGTTTTTCCCTAATCTCTAAAAGTAACTATTACAGCACCATCATCATGCATTAACATCAGCATAATACTGTCCCCATGTGGATCACACACCATACATCAATCAATGCATCATCAGTACATTAACGAAATCGATGGAAACTACCTATAGTCCAGGAGCCTCAAATCCGTACTCGCTTAAAAAAAGGTGTGACCTACAGCCTCTGCTCTAAAAATTTTTGACCTCATACATGCATAGTTGTATTATGTTGGGGGGTATGAAAAATGATGTTGGATTAATACGCCTCTTGCTAAAAAATAAAATCCAAGATGGCGTCACAAATGGCAGCTTTTTTTAAACTAAAAACATGTTTTTCTATTATAAATTTTGATTACAAACAACAAGACCTCCCAAAAATAGTGCCGTTTACGTCCTTAAAAGCCAATCCAATTTCTTACAAGATGATACCAATTTATGTATAGTTTAAGGATGCTAAGGTTAGAAAATTAGGTTAAAACCGTGTTTTTTTAAAGCATTTTTTGAAAAAAAGACTTTTTTATATTTACAGTTTCTTCAATATGTTTAAAACCATTTATACCAATGCATTTGATTTTTTCCACAAATTTGACCTGATATCATACGCATATGGCATAATAAAAATATCAGAAGCATTTTATATCCAAAAGCAAGTTATTACGTAACAAAGTTCAAAGCAGTTATTTTGAGATTTAAGCTTTTTAAAGTGCCACTCTAAAAACCTATACAGAGTAACTCTTTGGGGACAAAGCTAGAGATTTGAAATGATATACATACATTGTGCAGTGGTTAATGAATGACTGAATGAATCATCACTCCATCAATCACCCAATCGTGTCGAAACACCGTATGAAAATCTAAATGGTCCAGGAAAAACCAGACTGTTGATGATTTTTTCCCTGCAGGCTGATAAGGGGGGTGGGGGTCAATCCACTATCCTTCCATTAAATGCACACCTTTAACCTGTTTAAGAATAGCTGTGGCAGTACAAGTGGTACTAAAAGACAATTCCTCAGCCTTTTTTGGGTGCACACCAAACACCTGAACCCCATGTAATGCTTGATGCTTCCATGTAACAAAAATGCATAAGCACTTTTCCACTTAATCAAAAAATCCCCAAAATGGCCGAATATTACCCTCATCTAGTACGACATCCTCGGCTCAGTGTGCCGAGCTGTACAATTATTGCATCAAATTCGTTAAAGCTATCCTGACCCTATTAAAAGACTGCCATTTATGATAAGCGACTGGTAGTTTTTTTAAAAGCAATTATTTCTTCCATTTTGATATACATATCAATATTATGGCGAAATTTGAAATAAAGTTCGTAGTTTGTTAGACTATTGGGCGGACATACAGGGTAAGTAAAAGGAGGTTGGAGGAGTGGCGGTATACAAGAAACTTGTTTTAAGCCGATTATTTCTTTCTTTACTCCCCAATCTAACAAAAAATTGTTCGACACCATAACAATCCAAGGTGTCAGCATGAACATTGTAGTTATTGCTATATCTTTCCATTCTCTAGAAATGGCAGATATGAGTTTAAAATACTGGGAACCCATTTTATATTTCTAGAGCAAAAAATGAAAAAGTAAACATTTTTAACATTCAAAATTTCAAAATTATTCCGTACATGATGTCTTTTATATACACAATCCCAGATCTAAACCATATTTCCTAGAATGCCTATTATCAATTTAATAAAGGAATTCAAGCCTAGTGCTCATTGAGAATACTGGTAGCCCTTAATGTTCACAATATCTTTTAAATCAAAGGGTGCTAATATGTTCTATAAAGAACTGTGTCTGACAAATTACATTTTATAATAGCAGATCTGCCAAAAGCCTGATTGATTTATGAACAGCAATTTTTCCAATTAGCCAATCGTTGGATTAATCATAAACTGTTTGATGCCAGGCATTTGGTAAAAACATTAAAAATTATCTGCAATCCGGCATCTTAAACCTCCCTTTGAACATGCTAGGATCACAGTCATTCTCTTTATCTCTCTGAATACACGCATTCCACGAAAATTAACAAAAAATACTATCAAGCGCCTTAAAATTGCTCTGGGTTTGGAAATACTGAAAAATGATATACAAGTTAGACAACAGAAGCACAAGTATCTGATCAAAGTGATCTTTACCACCAGGGTAAATTTCTTTCTCATCTTCCACATTTGTCGGGTTTTCTTATATCATCAATTCGCTTATTGAAGTGGACAAACCACCATATTATGGTTTCATATCATGGAAGATATGCATACCAAATAAAAAAGTGGAATCGTTTGCCAATTCACTCTGTCTATTTCAACACTGAACACAGGTTTGAAATTTCTTATATAAATCATGCTTTTTATAGGCGTATATGGCAAACCAGAAAATCCATGCAATACTGAAAATTTATCCAAACGCGCCAATGTTTCCTGTAAAGAGTCATTTGTTACATTCCTAATATATAATGGTGTCCATCTGCATACTGACTATTTTAATATCAAATTTTTTAAATCTCACTGATACAGAAACGCTTTATGAACCTTTTATTGTCTTGATACACGGATTGAATTGCTTAAAAGTTCTAAACATATCAAAAAAATGCAAGCGACAACCGCAACCTTGACAAGAACCGTTCAAATTGTGAAGAAAGGAGAGGCAATTCCATTATTTTAGAATAACGCACGTTCAGCTCCGTTAATAATATTACCCATCTCCCCCCCCCTTCTGGAAATCGGGGCCAAACCAAATGGTACAGAGATTTATGTATACAATTCCAACTTCTGTTATCAAATGTCTTTTCAAACTCAATAAGCAAAGCAAAACCAGTAATATTCTCACTCTGTAACATGTATATATCCAAAGTAATCTAACATTTTTCCCCAATATAGCCCCCTTGAAGAAAGCCGGTCTGATCATATGTATAATCTCGATCAAGACAAGTTTCCACGGTTTGTCAGTCGACTTTTAATTATAATTAATTTTATAATCTACGTTTCATGAGTGAGATGGGCCTCCAGTTTTTCCAGAATTAATATCAAAGATTTATCCTTTTTAGGCAGAGTGGTAATATCCTCTCGCTTTGTGAACTGACAGGAATACCGTTATCAAAAAATAGTTAAGAGTTCACGAGCGGGACCACATATTTGTTCAAAGATTTACATAAATCCTGATCAGTTCTCAGAGATTTATCATTGGGCATTGACCGACGTTTCAAACATTTCCCCATTCGTTTAATCGACTTTCACAGTTTAAACAACTATCGCTATCGCTATTGCTCCGGAAGGGTTTGTGCAAAAGACCTATCAATGTCACTATTATCAATGATAACAATTTGATAAAAAAAACGCTTTCATCATTGAGAATATCCTTAGGTTCCTGAAATTTCATCACCATCACCAATTTTCGAATAGTTTTTTGAGTTTTTTTTAAATTAAGAAAATACCTACTACCCTTTTCTCCGTCTTCAACCCAATGAGCTTTGGCACGTATATACTTCAAGAACTTTCTCTTGCGCGTATGAAGTTTTTAACATTAGTTTGGATAACGTATTGCCACACTGCTATCAAGGGAATTATTTCCCTTTACCATTTACTTAAGCCTGTTGTTTTCAGTAATCTTTTTCTTTCCGTAATTTAATCAGTTTCCAGGTAATATTAGCAGTTCCATTGCACTCCTGAACTGTTTTTACCAATAATATTCTTGATCTGATTAGCATATTACTAGTCCTTAAGGAGATTTTTATTAAATTTCCAAAAGCCTGGGCCTCGTGAAATGTGTGGACTAAGTTTTGTTCTTTCAAAGACCACATTCAGTGATTTGAAAAATAGTTGAAATTTGCAGAATACAATCAAAGGGAGGATAAAGCCTGTGAAAATCTCATAAGTTACCTTTTCACACTGTTAGAGTGACAGAAAAGGAAGAAAACGGCAGTGTTCCAAGAACGATTCCCCATGGAATTACGGTTGTATAAGTGTCCGGTCGGACATAATGACAAAAATCTCGGATTCGGTCCTTATTAGGTTTGCTTTCTGGTCTTTATCATTTGCAGGGTTGTTAGGTATACCTGTACTTCTACTACTGCAAACAATCTGATTTTTGATGATTTTTTCTATTTTGCGGATTAGCAAATCACGGATACGTGTCTTAACTATGCTACAGGCAGTCAGTTTTACAAGCATAATTCGCGTATACTACGCGTTTTAGGCTTGTGTATGTAGGTGGTGTGTCCCGAAAATTGTTTTAAGTTTTGAAAACACCTGTGGAAAGAATGACAATAATTATTACCCTGGGGGTAACCCTGTACAGGAAGTCTGGGAACCACCCGGTTACAAGGTTTTAGAGGCGGTGACCCTATAGCGAGACCAAAACGGAAATGGTACCCTTATCTGAGACCAGTTCTGTTCAAATGGACACTCTATCCGAGACCAGGTCATGCAATAGTACCATTAATTTTAACTTAGGATTTGACACAACCTCCATTTGAGCTATTTTACTGACTTGTTTTAGTCCTTTTGAGCATGAAAATCAATAAAAAATCAAGCAAAATCAAATCTGCTTTATTGATACTCACCTGACACTGAAAAGTACAATTTGGGATACCCTATTGAGACTGACAGGACATAGTTGAATTTGATACTCCTATATTAAGGCTCGAGACTTTGCCAGATCTCGCTTTTTTTGTAACGCGGGTGTTATTCCCGACCGATACCCCGTGTACCCCCCCCCCGGAATTATTAATTTTGGGTTTCTCTAACATTCTAACAGAGGATTATATACGATCATACTGATTTTAATGAATATTATGTCTTAGTTTAGGAATAAACCAGTAAAACCATGGCGAATTCCCAGGCTTTTCTATCACAGTCCTTAAAGCATTGGGTCAAACAAAACTTGTAACTCCACAAGATTGGCTCTTAGTTTCTTATTTACCCAACAACAGGAAGACTTACACAGTGCCAATGTGTAATGAAAGTAAATAGGTTAATTCGTGTATCAGCGTGCAAACGTTACCAAAGCCTCTCGAAAAGGGTTGTTGCAACCGATAAGACAAAAACAACTTTTTTAAATTTCATTTTATTAGCATCTTCGTTCAGTCCAAATACTTACATAATGATAAAATTAAAAATTGTAGGACCATGATCTCTGCAGCAAAATATATTAACCCAACACATTTCCATTGGGGTATAATAGGCTGTCAAAACTTCGTTGTATGGCTTTCAATCGGAAAAATTGCTAATTTTTAAGGAACGTTTGAAGGTTTCTATAGTTGTGATGTCATGTACAGCAATGTTCATGTACTTATTAGGCATTTTAGGTATCAATTGGAAATAACAATGTATTTACCAACTTTCCAAACAGAGGCCTCAGTAGTAAAAAATGGTATAAAATAATAGGGATGCAAACCATATTCCTTCAAACTGGTATGCTACAAAATACCTCGGGTGTATCATTTGCATTAAAGTTAAAGAATCTTGCCATATCACACTGTAAACATGCTTAAGATTTTGCTTTTAAAATTGTTTTGATTTAATGTATCAGACTATAAATGAAGCAATTGCATTGTTATTTTAAAATGGGACACCACGGACACTGTTAAAAAAACAATGTTCAGTAAAATAAACGGTCGTTTTGGACTGGCAGTTAGTATCACAACAGTTTTTTTAAACCGACTTCTTTTTTACAGTTTTTTGACCGCCGTTTTCGAGCCCTTTTTACAGTTATTTGCACGTTTTCGAGTCCCGGCTGACATCCAAACAAAAATTTTTTAATAGTGTATAATGCTTTGTGATGAATAATGTATTTTCAAGTGAGGGGATTTTGGTCATGAGTTTTTGAATGATCAAAACAATTTCAGCAAAAGTGCGCAGTAAACCAACTTCTCAGTGTAACTTATTGATGACCTCGTTACAGATAACTTAATTTCCTGAATAAGGTACATCACGTAATTTTGATATGACAAGTGTGTTATTGGTCAATTTGTAGAAAAAGTGGCTTAATTGATGATTTGGTTCGGGAAATATCAATGGAACATTAGATAACGATATTTCATTTTGGTTAAAAATGCCAAAAAATGTTGGAATTTTTCCTCAAATTTGCACCTTAAATTAATTCTAAACTCACAAATTTTGATATCAGAGTGTAGATAATTTAATTCTCTCTCAGAAACCAAAATTGCGCAATCAAAAGTTACGGTAAAAACGGTTCGTTTCGTTGTCAAATCGGCGGCCATTTGGACGCCATCTTGGATTTCTATAATTTTTCGACATCGTTAAAATAATCCAACATCGGTGTTTGATGCCCAAGATGTTCCCCTACTTGAATCTAGTCACCAAACAGTTTAGAGCAAGCCGGCAAATATTTCAGTTTCAAGATCGTTGGCTCCCTAACTACTATTTTTGCAAAATTCCTTGTTTGCAAACACCGCAGAACGAAAACCCCTCAGGCCAATTATAGTACTTAGCCCAATCTCTGACTTGTAAACAATACCTACATTATCTCTAAGCACAAAAAACATGCGTATTAGGGGATTTCCATTTTTATATTGTAGATGAAATTAAGTACTTTTTGTGAGCATTTTTCTCAAGTAGTAAAAATAGAGAATAAAATGAGGATTTAAACAATATCTATAGAAAAGGTGTTGTATTTCGAGTAACACTATACTGAAAAGTACTCGAAATGTATTACTTTTCACCATTTGCAAATGTGCTTCTAAGGAGTGTCAAGAGGAACAAAAATATGCATTTTTGAGCACAACTTGAAATGTACTCGCAAGAAGTATCTAAAACTACTGGTTCTAACTTGTGGCAGCTTTATTTACAATAAAGACGAAAGAATTTTTATACCTCAAAAGGTTGTCACTGATGTTTGTCTTCTTCAGTGGCGGATTAAGAGTCAGCAGTGTCAGGCCCCCCTCCAGACACCCCCTATCGCATTAAAGCGGACATTGCGTAGCTTCACGGACACTAAAGGGTCCCCACCTTAAATTGCTGACAGGGCCTTTTCCTTAAATCGCTGCTATGGTTCTCGTGATATTGTAAGTAAGAAATCCCCTTTAAACACAAAAAAGAGCCCTTGTGCATAATGATTCTGCAATTTTTATCACAAGCCAAAAACTTATTTTATCTTGTTAGTCATTAAAACGAATTTGGAAATGGAATGTCCAAAGTACAAATTAAACATCATATATAATAAACCAATTTCAGAACGTTACAGTTCAACGATGATAAGTCTTCACGGCCGAAGATTCAACAAATGGCTGTTGCATTTCAAAATTAAGATCTTTTTTCGGAGCTGTCCTGATATTAATTTGCCCAAGCAGTTCAAACAAGGTAGTTCCTGAACTATAGGTCTGTGTAGCTAGACGGCAGAAATAAATAAGCTATAGCTGATTTTTTTTAGGATAGTTTCCTACTGTTGTGAGGAGCAACTATGTCAAGTTGCCCAAGTTGTTCCCTTTGTACTATGAGTCTTGTTTGATAAGGGGGTAAAGTTTATCCAGGGGTAAGATGTAGAACGATTCAAATTAGCCAAATCTTGCTATTGTATTCTCACGATTAAGAAAATGTATACTGTGCCCAAACTTTTGATCTTTAGTTTAAGGGATAAGGCCCCGGGATACAGGCCAACAATTATTAAAGGTCATAGGGGGTAAAATCTCATCTTCAAAACAGTTTGAATTAATTAAACTAATTACAAAATTACTTGTACAGTTGTATGGTCATATTTTGGCACAATATGCGCATTCACTCATCTACATCTTTTAATATTGCCTCATAGGACAGTGGCTTGTGACCGGCCCATAGAACCTGTAGCAACCTGTCATGCGAGCCCTATAAAACTGTATAAGGGAAAGACCCCTGAACAACTGAAATATATCTCTTCAGTTTATACACCAAAGCCACCAAACACTTTTATACCACTTTGCAACTACACTAAAAAATCACTGGTGGTTATTATTAAAAGCGTGCTATTCTACTTTATCTTGGACTAGGGGTTCTATAGGTGCCCCAACGACATCCAAACTTTCGTAGGGTAGCTGTCCTGAATGTCAAATATCTAGTATAGAAAATCCCATGAGAAAACCCCCAGTTATTTATAGTAGAGATTTTCAGAAAAAGCCTCTTAAAACATGTAAACAGATCACACCTTCCAGATTTAGGCATCAGGGGAATTCCATTTTCCTCTTGAATGATATTAAATAGGTACTCTCCTTGATAGGAATCTTTTCTCTAGTACACTACACAGATAACAATAATATTTTTAATCACAAAAAATGAGGTTTCAGAGACTTTGTATTTGGGTATTGTGTCAGTAAACATGGAATGAGGCTGCAATCGAATGGTTCAAGAGCGCCGTCCTATAGGATGTACACACGAGATTTTTGGGATTAATATGATGTGGTGGATGTCAAAGCCATGTCAGATTCGAAATCGTTTTTCAAGATGGCGACGGCGAACATCCTTCATGTTTGGGTGAATATGACACCATAATGTCAAACTAACGACAGAATTAAAATCCTTGTGCTCGACTTACCCGGAAAAATATCTTTGTACATGATTCAAAACATGGTTCAAAATGTAATTATTCAAAATGGCAATTTTTGACTTTTGCCTCTAGCAAACAATGCCGGGATTTTTGGGAAGGACACGGAGGCTATAGAAGTCATCAGAACAATCGTCAATTTTTCTAGCCTAACTATATTGTGGGGAAAACACTTTAATGATCCTCCTATTGTAACGGGTTGTTATAGGCAACCATCTTGAATTTCTGGTGACCTAAACCTTAGAAAACCTTGAAAACCCGTTTGATCAATGAGGCAACCTTTAGTGGGAAAACCCCTTATTCGCCCCTCTATGCCAAATGATTTCTGAGTTATGACAATTTTACCAGTTAGCTATAGCTGATTTTGGGGATTTTGCCAGCCATCTTGAAAATATGGCTAAACCAAGGGCCACAAGTCTTTTGAAAAGACCACAATGTACCCCTTGCCCTTCATAACCGCATTAGTGGGGACTGTAGTGTCCAGATCTCATGTGAGTGTGCAAATCTGGATAAAATTGTGAATGTTGGTACACAAGTACCTTATGCATTCGTGATCAATTTAACACGTGCGGATCAAAACAATTGATGGAAGCACTTACCACACCCCTTCCATGTCCCCCAGCTTGGATTGCAAGGATACACAGGGGGTAAAAATTTTAAATGTTCCGATGACTTATAGTTTTGGAATTATGGTGTAAAAACTGTAAAAATGGTGAAAAAGTCAATTTTGGTTTATACAGGGATCAAAAATTAAAAATTGCTTCAATTTTGTAAAACACGGTTCAAGTTGTTGGTTCAGCTCATAGAATGAATTATAGGATAGGAATATTTTTACTATCTTACGTGTTTGGTTATTAACCGGTTATTAACCAAAATGGCGAATAAAGTCAACAGCAATTGGTATCTTGGATTCTATTGACCTGTAACCTATTTTATTGGATAACGTAAAAACTAAGCATAACAGATAAGGCAAATTATTCCTTATTTCAATTCTTTAAGCTAGGGAAACAACTTGCACCACATATTACCTAATTTAACCTTATTTAACTTTTGACCCATGTACACACCAAAATTGACTTTTTTCACCATTTGTACAGTTTTTACCCCATAACTCCGAAACTATAAACCATAGATAGTATAAACCATACCTTCTAAATCCAAGCAAGAGTGTAATGTGCTTTTCAACATGATTGGGGAATTTTAAAAATTTTGACCCTGTATAACCTTGAAACCCAAGCTAGGGTTCATTAAGGGGGGTTGGCAAGTGCTTCCATCAATTTTATGGATTATCAATGCCTAAAGTACTTGTGTGCAAAAATTCATAATTTCATCCGGAAGCGCACACGCTTTCACTACAATCCCCTGCTATATATACGTTTTGTTGGAGAGAATTTAATGTTGATTTTAGTAGTTATGCATATTTTATAGCTTCAAAACCCCAATAGGTGGAAAATTCAAAAGTGGGCAAGCTCTGGATACGGCCATATATAAACCGGTGGCAATTTGAAAGCTTAATTAGTGATTTGTCAAATCGAAAAAAAAAAGAAATCATCAAAATCACATTTTTACATGTCTGAAACAAGTAAGCTTCCCTAACATTACCATTCAAGTGATTAAGACTGAAAGCATTAATAAGGACAACTCAGATATTTATAACTATCTGTTGTTGTCTTATCGGTTGCGTAAAATAATCGCTATTAAATTAAAAGTTATAGTAAATGAACTTACTAAAATTCATTAACTAACCACTTTAATTTATAGAGATTCATAAAATTATTTTTGAGAACATGCTTTTCTCCTTTTTTCATTTACTATTTTGGCGCGAAAGGCGAGGTGCAATTTCCTCTGCAGACTAATGGACGAATTTCGTACACAGTAAACAGCGTGGATATTAGACCAAAAAAGGTGTTTCCAGTAGGTTAGCGGTCGCCCAAACCTAAAGCAAATGGCGGATGGGTTTTTGGGGGTGTGGGTGGGGGGGTAACTTTAAAAAAGAAATTGAAAGGAAATTCTCCAGAAATGCTTCAAATCACACACTAAATGGTAAAACCACAACGTTTGCAAACCTATTTTTACTGTAACTTTATTAGTTAAAAACAAACCTAACGAAATGCAATTAAAATGGCTCCAAAATCATAATGCGCGCGGCCTACTGGAGACAACTTTTTTTTATTTCCCTAATTAAATAGCCACCGTTTGTTAATTTTCAAGCATTAAGTATTGTCTTCTAGCAGTTTTTACGTATCGAAAACCTTCACCACGCGACACAATACGATTGGTAACATTTGCATATGGGCATCCTCGGTATGGGGTTAAATACTATCATAAGCTTTAGGATCCCAATGAAAAGCTTTCATTATATAACGCGGTTTTCTTTTGTTACTCCCCTTAGTCACTCCATTTCGGTTGTTAATCATACTCTATTTTTGCCATTTAGTATTTGTCTAATGTTTTACAATATTTTTATATATTTGTCATGATTGCAATATTTTTTTATTATAATTATTGTATTTTTTTTATTTTTTTTATTTTTTTTACCATTGCACGGTACTTTTTGCACTGTGGTAAGATCCCTGGGACTCTGATATATTGACAAATATTGACTGCTCATATTCGTGCAATAGGCAAAAATAGATCCCTGACGAAATTTTTTAGTTGTTCCCTTCAGCTCAGCCCCAAACTTATTTTACCACTGTACTCATAGGCAGTTAATAATTTGTATTATAATCGATTAATGAGACATGAGGAAAAGTGTACTTAAACACTTGTTTTAAAACCGTTTTTTCGCAATTACGCGGCCCCCGGGAGTACAAACTTGTTCTGGTGCAGCCCCAGCTACATCCACCACCAAACTTGACAGACGTGATATCTGACTGCAGGGGGGGTCCATTTGGCGGCCATCTGGAATATGGACTAAGAAGATCATCATATAAAGTGTTCGATTTAGTTGCAAACATATCTCAAAACGATTCTTCCATAATAAGGATCAAATACTTTGCATCTTTGTGATATTCCCGTTACAAGATGTGAGGTGAAATGTGAACAAATTAAGGTCATGACCTTTGATCGCAAATTGTACAGGGGCCAAACTTGCAAAATGAATGGATCTGACAAGATTGGACTATAAGATGTTTAGTTAGGTGGTAAAATTTGGTGGAAAGGTTACCTTCTGTCAATTGGTATTGGTTGATAGGGGATTATGAATACTGGTACTCTTACCAAAAACGGAAGATCCTACATCGTGAAATGTAAATTTAACGATTATCAGTCATACCAAAAAATTTCACACCGAATTTTTGTAAAGATTGAATCATTTTGAAATTTGGCCCCTTGAACTACTTGTACGATTATCTCCCTTATTCCAGATGGCCGCCAAACGGAAACCTTGGGACAATATTTGATTTTGGTAACATCGTAATTCTGAAGAAGATGGCTAAAATTATGTTGGAATTTAGGTAGTGTAAGGGGTGCATAGAATCGATGGCTAGGACATAATTCGACAAACTAATTTTCCAAAATGCTAGGTAGATTCAGGTCTTGATAAGAATGGGTTTATTATCATGGTGAATAAATAAATAAATGAATAACTGGACACCTGGGACTAATATACTCAGACAGGCATAATAGGGGGGGTATAATGAATGTATTATAAAAAAATAAAAGCGGACATCTTGAGAACAGATAAAAATTTAATCGGCTGGAATTTTGGAAGACAGAGTTACTACCTATTTTCTGGCTATGATGTCATAAGGCAAAGGACAAAATGCCACACCACCAGTGCCTTTTAAGGAATACGGTTGCAGTTGAGTGTCATGGGGTGGCTTTATAATAAATGTGTAGGGATGTACGTGAAGAATATGAAGACTTGCATCTTAGCCAGATGTTCTCCAAGACAAATTCGGCGACCTAAGAATAAAAAAATTAAGTTACTTTGATTTGTTATATCGTATCGTATTCAGTTATCTCTAACCAAAGAATGTACACTGAATGACATTCGTATAAGTCTGTGGCATTAGTTAAAATGTGTAAGAAAACCAATTTCGAGCAGGTCTCATACCCTGGGACAATCCGCCCACGTCTAATAGTGATTACTTTGACTGCAGATAGGTAACTTGGTAACTAAACTAGCTGATGAGTGACAGGCAAAACTTAATAAAACCAGTTCCGAAAAATATTTCAAAAAATGTGATAATCAATTCCTTCATTATAGGCATCTCCGATGGTTTCCCGTGGCTATAATAGATACCAATGTTCAGTTCGAGCTCAAATGTTGTGTATATATCCCTGTAATCACTCATATCAGTTTAAATATTCATTAGGAATTTGAGTAATTCGGTAAAATTGTAATAAAGGCCATTTGAATTGTTGTGTTTCTGCAAAAAATCCTCAAGGTTTCTCGTGCCACCCTTCGGATCCAGATTCAGCAGAGAAAATGGGTATAGAAACGGTGGAAAACGTAAACTACATTTATATAAAATATAAACCAAGGTCACATGCCGTCTGTAGCTTAGGGCAAATTACAGTTTCCAAATCGCGCGCGACAACACACACCACACACACATTACCACGGCACGCACACCACAACACAACAAACCATACAAAACACACACCACACACACACCAACACACCACACCACACACACAGGCACACAACCTTCTCTCTCAGCCAATGTATGATACGAGATTTTTCAAATAATGTTTCATCAATATTTGACTGCTACAACTGATACTGTACCAAATTGGCAGACATTCTTCCCGTGTTCGCAGCAGGCCATTCTCGTCCAGGAATCTTTTCGGCTTGAACTCATGTGGTTCTGACCACACATCGGGTATTGTGTGCAGGCCCACAGGTTGGATACAATGAGTGCATCTTTGGGTATATGATATCACGATATGGGTATCTTTGGAAGCAACATGGGGAACACCAAGTGGGACCACAGATCGTATGCGTTGAAATTTCGAGAGTACAGCTTCGTATATGTCGTTCCATTGGCATACGTGGTGCCAACAACTCTGTCCATCTCTGTCTTGAACTTTGCCTGTAATTTTGGCTAGTATCATTGTAGAGTAGCGCCCAGCCTAATGTTGTTGTTGGTGTTTTACCCCAGCCCCACAACAGGTGAGCACTTGTAGCTACGAGCGACTTGTTGTAATGTATCCGATGTGATCACTCCGAGGGATTTCCTGAGAAATGCATCCATTAAATCTTCAACATTTATCCCATCAAATGTTTTCGTGTATATGGGCTTGTTTTTTACGAACATAACAAATTCTTGTATTGAATGATTTTAGCTCGGGTATCCTTGTGGCGAGAGATATCGCATGATGGGACACGAAACATACATAGGCCCCACGATCCCATTTGGTTACCAGAGTTGCAGTAAGTCAAAATATATTCAATTTCGGATCTGAATGATGGTATCTTTTGCGAAGACAACTGAGCATAAATATTAAACACACAGTTTGGGCGACAAAGAGTTTTTGGGTCGAATCGCTTCCTTTCGTTGAGAGATATTGCATGGATTAATGTCTCAGCTTCGGCAATATTTGTTCTTCAAAGATACATTTGCCAACGCCGAGACTGCGAGAGTAGGCTCGTGTAAAATTTACGTTGATCGATCCTAATTGACCGGAAGCTGTAGCAACACCTGATGCATTTAAGATATGAAAAAAGAACCTTCCTTTCCATATTCCGTATAACATGTTTTTTTTTTATTAACAAGCGAACGATTGGGCCCTGGGCTAGTCCTTATCATGAATGAATAAAGTGAGGTTGAGCCATGTGTTTTAATCAAAAAATCACACTGCATAAAAAAGGGAACAGGTATATCATGATAAACAAATTGTCAACCTATATTGACTGCCTTTATTCGTGCAAGAGTATACAAATATTGAATGCCTTGGAGTGTGATAGTAAAAAATCTCAAGGTCAAAGTTTGATTTTTCTATTTCAACGAGGAAAGCCTGAGTGAAGGAACAGTAAAAAGTTAAACCGAAGTTTTATTACTATTGAGCAACGTCAAGATTGTTTTATATCATGATATCGCCTGGGTCTTTTCAGTGATTTGGCTCAATCACTGTAATCGTGATAAAAAAAATACAGCCATTCCGAAGTACAAGTTTTTACTGGGCCCATTTTCATGATTTTACTCGGCTCGTCTGTGAATTGGGAATCAAAATTCTACCTTTGATTTTTACTATCAAATTCTTAGGCTTTAATATCTGGTATACTATCAATATGGCATAAAATGGGTGACTATCATGATTAACACAATATTGACTTTTATTGCATATGTCAAAAAAAAAATGTCATTCGGTTAAAAATGCCATGACCAGGGATATTTGTATCTCAGACAACTATCACGGTCATGCAATGACAAGAGATTGTCTCAGAAAGATATGTTTGACTATTAGTGATAAACAGCTAACACAAACTAATTTCAATTATTAAAGCACAATCTCAAGACACTTCACCTTTGTCCAGCATTGTTCTTCAAGTAATCTACTTCTCGGTCTGTCATTTAGATGCGGTTCTGGAAGCTTCTTTAATAGATTTGATCCATTAGCCACAACAATAACCTTGGTAACCGTATCATACGAAAACGTTCACCATACGACCTGCCATTTTCGCATAATTGTTCGGGCTTCGTCACCACTGGGGACTGGTTAACTGAAGGCTTGGGAAAACATCGATTAGTGGGAAGTTCCATGGTCCTGGTGGTAGATTATTGCGTTGTTTTATGCCTAAAACGAAACACAAGAAAACCATAAACTGCAAATATACTAGTTTTAGTTATGGAATATCCATCCACGATAATGTATCAATAAACATACATTTTTAGGTGAAAACTTCAACGTGAACAAAAACGGGTACAATGGTGTTATGTTTGTTTGTGTGAGTGTCAACTTGCACCTTTACACTCGGTTGCCCACTTCGAAGTGTACCGTATTAGATTTGTTTGTCAGGGTCATTTCTTGCTTGGGTCACCTTATTCGGTTCCGTTTAATGCGCGGCTGAGAATATGACCGTTGCTAAGTAACTGGCTCACGCTTAACTTGGTAGATCCACTGACCACTACAAAAAACCCCCTATGGAATATCAGAATTATGCAGGGGAATACCACATGAGTCGAGACTGGAATAAAACTAATCGTTGATTGAAACGCAGCGAAAGTGTGTGCTATACGTTTGTGAGCAATACCCCGTCATTTGTTATGACCGTGGACGTGACGCATCCTCATGTTCTGACCCAAGTAACGCATCATTGGTAAAAGTGCCTAAAACAAAGGCACTATTGGCCAGAATTAAAATTCATCAAAAATTAGGTATCCACATTTTGTGTCGTCTGCAAAGAATTGTAGGATGGTGATTGCCTACAAGTCAGTAATTCTTGCCTGACCACGGGGCCATGTGGACCTGGTTTTCAAAGGTTTTAAGTTTCGAAAAAAGGTCAAGTTAAAAGTTCCAATTGCTGCTACATAAATTGGGCTCATACCGATTGCCCTTGGGAACTTTTCATTATCATGGTCTTAGGGTCCAATACCAAGGTCTATGATGTCAAGTTATAAAATGGGCAGAAAAAAATTATTTTGTGTTCGTCCCATCACGCTATGGAGTTGAAAAAAATATTTGGCTCGAATGCGTCTAGCCCGAGCCCAATTATTTTTCTCAACTCAGCTTGACCAATAAATTTTGGTATTAGGACTACAATTCTTAAAAAGAATCCAAGTTTATACAATTATTATGTTCTAAGAAATTCTCATCCATACACGTTAAGTCAATAAAATGCAAATTAAAAACCCTTGTATTGGTGTTCCATTTTGTCATTCTCTTTAAAAATTGTGCTAGCCAATGTACAGATTTGTCATCCTCTGGACGTCGAGGTTCCTGGACTCGTCCACATGTCCTTGGACTCTTCCATTTCCGCCCTACCAACCCTCTGATTGCTATTCATTTTGGTTGTTTCAAGCACAAAGCAAATTTGGCCAAATCAGCTGATCGAACGGAAAAACAAACACGGTTTTATCAATGTGAAAAAATATCAGATACAATTTTAGACATTTCATGCATCCCTAAAGTTATTCGGAAACTTTACAAATTTAAAAACAAAAAAACACGCGTTTTTAACCTAATTTTAAATTAAAATGCAAAATTACAACATTAACATACATTTTGCCCTCCAAAAATCCAACATTTACAAAAAATACGACCTTTTTGGAGAACCAACAATTTCTAGAAGAAACGCTACTCCACTAACTTGCCAATATCAGAAATGGGCCTTCGTTACATTTCGGTGGTGAACATGTGAAAACACCACTCAACAGAAGTGTCTTTAAAAAAAAGAAACAAACATCGCTGCGCTAGTGTTTGACAGGGGGTTTTAGGACATTGCCAACATAACAGCAACAGCGAATCACATCTAAGTGAAAGGTATAGCTAAATTCTTGTAATTTATGACCTCCTGGTAAGATTAAACAATAGTCATATTAGCTTGAAATTGAATAATAAACGTCTTTAAATGTATGAAAGTCTTTCAAACACACCGTGGAACAATTTCAGCATCCATTATTATTTGTTTTTGCAGTATTGTGGGCATTGCCTTTGGATTAACGAGTTGAAACATTTTGTTACAGCATTTATATAGCATTAATTTTTGTGATTTATATTCAAGGAAATTGCGTACTTGTTCTTAAAAAGGAAAAACGTGACCAATTTGACAATATGTTGTAATAGTACGACTTATAAAATGTTATAACTTATGATTCTTTAGAGAGAGATGTGAAAATAGCAACAGCTAATACCACACATGTACCAAAGTATTGCAACATGACAGAAAAAAGATTTCATAATCACAAAATGATTTTCAAAATTGTAATATCGGTTCTTAACACGTATTGCGTATTGACGGCCAAAAGTTGGGTTTTTGGAAAACAGAAGTATTCCTCAGCATAGGTTTCTGGATAGAGTGCGAAAAATATTTTGATTTGATTGTCATGTTCCCTAAAATATGGTGGATTAAAAGAGCTGGCGATAGATAGCTTGCCGATTGCACACCAAAAGGAATCAGGGACACAGGAACGCCCAACAAATGGACTCCAAAATAGCACTTAATGTGAATGCTGGGTTTACGCTAAAATATTTACGGGAGAAAAGTTGCAGTGTTTGTGTGGACCGAAAAAAGAGGATACGCAAGGAAGATGAGAGCAAAGTCCCACCGGCGGTTGGACTCGGGAAAATTGAATGGCAAGAAAGTGGTTCACGTGGTAACTTGAAAAAACTTTTTTATTCATACCGTTGACATTTATACTGTTTGTAGCGGAATCTGAATAAGTATTCAGGAATGATTGCGCAAAACCACGTGATTTATCATTCAAATTTTGTAATGCTTGATGCCTCAAAAATGCGCTTTTTTAAAGACCAACTGTCTTCTTTTGACGTTATCTCATTTTGAGTCCACACAAGCACTGCAATTTTCTCCCGTAAAACATTTAGAGTAAATCCGAAACAAAACCCGATTCAATTCATTAGCGGCTATTTGGGGTCATTTTGGGTTGTTCCTGTGGTTGTATTCCTTCTGGAGTGCAATCGGCAAGTTATCGATCGCCAGTATTTTTAATCCGCCATATTTAGGGAACATGGCATTCCAAATCAAAATGTTTTTCGCACTCAAGGGAGGGATTTGGAGGGAATAACATGTTTTGAAAAATAAAACTTTCGACATCAATGCGTCATGGTGTGGTTAAGAACCGCTGGTAACGCTTTGAAATATTTTGTGATTATGAAATCTGTTTTCTTGCATGTTGCAAGACTGTTTGTACAGTGTGTGTACAAGTATAAAGATGGTATTTCATCTGCAATGGCAATAAGATAATTTTGCACACTAGGCCTCTGGACTTGCATTTTGCATAATGGATGAGGATTACATGTTGTACGTTGGTAATTAAAATCAACACTCTATATATTTCGTAAGATATTTGGAAATGAATTTTTCATTGTTGTGGTTGACACTGACTTTAGTAGCACAATTGGGTCATTTGTAATTCGATAGTATCACAATAAGAAAGTGAATGACTACATCACTTGTGGTTGGAAAACAATGAGGACTCCTTGTCGCATATTAACAATTTGAATTAATTATGTGTATTTGAAGTTTTAAGGAATAAGTGCAAACGTTATTACAAACAAGAGCTATGGTAAGAGGAATTATTGTTATTAAACATAGATTGAGATATTGCAGGCCACTGATATATAATGCCTGCGTGTGATGAATTGCAACTTATTGTATTTATTGTTAAAACATCCCCCAAATATATAAGTTGGAATAAGTAGTTCACCCAGACGTAATCACCTAATAACTGTACTTAGGCCAAGAGTGCCCAAGGACGTGATTTTTCTGTAGTAACTGTTGTAAATGTTATAACTGATTTGGTTTACCACGATTGTGGGACCTATGATAATAGGCAGATATCAAATCTTTTGCTATCCAACTTTCAAGTGGTTTTACAGTTGTCAGTTGATTTAATTAAACTATGACAATAATTGCTATATGGCATCAATCATGTTCTGATATTTGCAAACTTTGGTGCACACATGTTATTATTGTAGCGCCAGAATATTAACAGTTTCATATTGCCGCAAGTTTGCAGGAGGCAAAAAAGTATACAACTTGTGTTCAGAGTTGGTTTTGTATTTGATTACAATCGATTTATAGGCCTACCTTGTTCGCTTTTATTACATTTTGTAGAAACGTTGCTGTGTTACAATCAGATTGTATTCAGGACTATAAGTACAGGTGTTAACTTATATACATCCCCCCATCATGAGAAACAGAGTATTTCATTAAAGCAGCATCGAATGAACAAAAAACTCCTGCTGGGTCGCCCTTGGAGGATGGCTTGTCCAGAGACTAATTACGAGCATAGAGAATCGACAACACTATAGTTTGTCGCAACCTTGGTATATGTAACTGATATAGTAGTTGCACCCATTATAAGCAACATGTGTGGATAACAGTTGGTCTACTAATCCGCGCAAGCTAGTGCTGACATGTTGTTACATAATTTACGTTGCTGTTATACTCATCACAGCCATTAAGGTCAGTTAATGAGGTCTGTGTAATACTCTATTTGTTATAGTTGACCTATCTGTCGTTATAGGTGATATATTTCGTGGAAGATCTTTCCATGTCAAAGATTCTACATCTATGTATTATATGGATTAGTATTAGAAATATGTTTGAATATAAGTTAAGTACCTTCAAACATAGGATGTATATAATTTCGACATTGTTTTGTCCTTTGTTTGCTCGTATCCACAAGTCATTGGTAATTGCTTGTGGTGGTGTCAGGATTATTCAGCTAGTGGCTGATCCGGGGCCGCGTGTATCCCATGATACGGACGCTCCTAACCTGCCGCTCTTTGAGGCGGGGCGGATTTGGAACATTCAGGGGTTTGCTACCCTACCCTTATTTCGACACTGACTGCGATTACATGTACATGGGACTCTCTGTAGCACGGACCGACGCTTAACGCCCCGCCCGAATACGGGAATGTCTTTTAGATCCATGTTGCCCAATTCCAAGTGAACCATGGCGGAGAGCGGTATTCTGTATTTAATCAATAATGCTGGTATACAGATCAAATCCAGAATTGATAGTACCCGAATAATCCCAAAGTGCCACGACCCCACCGGATTCGAACCGCTGGAATTTTTGATGGTTACAAATTTGCGCCAGAGGCACGCACACTAACCGCTATGCCACGCTCTTCCTCCCACTAACTTTTGTACTTGAAGAACGCCCAAGATTGAATTAAAATATGAGCGCAATTACTGTTCACTGTCTACCAGCAACATACCCAAAAGCGACACATTTCCTTGTTGGTAAGGACCCGTACAAGTGTCTCATATTCAGTATTCCTGGCTTCTTTCACTGTGGTCAATGTACACATTGCATTGGCAAAGGTTAACGCAAAATATAACATTAACCAAATAAGGAAATGATAATGTCCACTCTCAGTAAGACTTATTTCAGAATAGTCCCACAACGTCAAAACTAGTTCGCATTAGAATTAACGATGAGCGGTAATGTTACGCATTCTATATTACAACATTGTCGAGACACGTTTGTACTTCTCACATAGCTCTCTACCACGAGTTTGCAAAGGTCGTTGACTTCTATTTGGCAGTGTTTTCATTTTGGCAATCTGAAGCTGTCAACATCCTGATTACAAAGTACGTTGATGATGGGTCGATGGGTTGGTTTCAGGCTTCTGACATTGGGGTGGGTATTTTTCAATTAAATATAGAGCCTAAATATTTTCAAACCTTCACTTAAGAATAACAATGGCGTCTACTTTCCTACAAGCTGTCGTGTGCGAACCAACAATTACTCATGCATATTTTTCCATCGAAGATGGTTAAAATCGGAATGACCAACAAAAGCCACTCATTGCAAGTTTACCCTAGCATATGTGTGGCAGCAAATGATTGGCAGAGAATATCACAGTCATGCGACGAGTTGGGGTGGTTGGCTCATGTATCATGCAAAGTCCTCTGGTTCCAATTTTTTAAGAATTAAGGACATGTATATGCCTACTAGGAATTCATTTACATTTCCTAAGTAAGCTAAAACAAACTTTTGATTGGATGATAGCGCAACCATCACAGTGGATCACTCTCATTCAGTGACATGTAATAAGGCTGATATGATCCATTGTTTTGAGAGTACCATTAGGTGTTCAAGCCTCAGATAGCACACACTATGCTCATCAATCAAGGGCACACTTCAGTGGGTTGTACTTGTAGCATGCATTGACATGAACTGATCTTGTTTATTCTCATGTATCAATATGATACCAACACCATGTGGTGTGTTTTCTAAATACACTTGTGAATGAAGCTATTGACCTGTGCCACAGGAGTTGATACTTCATTGCCTCATATTGTCAAGCAAGACCACTTTCATTGTTTTGAAAGTTGTTTCCTGTAAGTGAATTTTGTAATCTCGGTGCTATGACTTGGTTAAAATATTTAGATCTATTTGATAACAGGGGGCACTCACATATGAAATGTCTATGGCTGTATAAAGGCTGGAATTTTCAAATCAGTGGTAGTCAAAATTAAAGGTTGACGAATGAGTATGGTTGATTGCCTGAAATATATACTGTGGTTATTGTCTCTCTCTAATATACAAGGGGGTTTCCTATGATCTTTTAGTATTTACACTAACAGATTACCTTAATGTCCGAGTGGGGGGGGTCCATAGTACCCAAGATTGTTTTTCGACGATTCTCACTCGTGAAAAATATTTCGAACTCTAATTTTTGTAATTGTGTAACTTATCGAGGCGCTTCTTTCCATAAAAACAATTACTCCATTTCTTTGCCCGTTAATGAGATAATTAGCCTTGGGTCCCTGTGAACCCCCCCTTAGGCATCCAATGGGAGTGTGATTTTTAAAAATAAAAATTTGGACAAAACCGTGTGCCATACAAAATATTTTTTTCTGCTTATGTTTTCATAGGCGGAAACAAAATTAATTACTGAATCAGACAAAAATATTTAACCGCTTTTGGTGCTGAAAAGAGGCGATTTCCATCATCGACCGACTGCGCGCCATTGCTGTACAAACCTATGGCAAAAAGACTCTGCCCACCACAAAAAATACAGAATGTACAAAATGGTACTGTTATGTGTTTAATATATGTAATTGGGCCTTCTAGAGCAGATATAAACAATCAAAATATTTTGCCAATGTGTATCTGTTTGAGCAGGGTCGCGGAACATCATACTACTTTTTGGCGATTTTGAGCGCTTTCTAAAACACAATGATTTGCCCCCTACTTCTCAGACGATAAACCGGAACTCAATTATATTGCACCTGTGCCTTGTCTTATGCCTCCTCAAAGGTGGTATGAGTTCATTTGAAAATTCCCTCGGGAAATTGGTTTCCCTTAGGGGGGGGTTCCATGGAACCCCCCCTTAGTAACCAACGTGAGTGACAACACCTTAGGCACTTAAGTGTGTAGTACTAACATCCTCGCTAAGTCGAGTTGTCTTTTTAAAGACTATTCTTGTTGTTAATGCGCGTACGCAAAATTCCAAACACGATTTCCCTACTTTCAACTTTATACTGCTGTAATACATTGATTTTTTGTGCAAATGAATTTGTACATTTTAACATTATTTCTTTAACACTAATTATCCGTTAACGTTTTTTCTTGCGAAATATTGTTATTGAATAATCCTAGCATTCTTTTCCGCTTAGGTAATTACCGGTTTAATACGCAAAAGTAGGCCGCATCTTGCATGAACCACTTCCCTCAAATTCTTTCATACTCAGTCAGTAATTAATTCTTACCGAAATAAGTTTGTAGCATTATTTCTGAATAACCACCTTTTTCAGTAATAAGAATAGTAATAATTAAACAAGCGTCACTCCCAGTGTACTAGTAATGGGCACGTATGCTATTTTCATCAAAATCTTGCCTTTTATATCGTCCGCTTGGCAATTCGGTCATCAGTTTCGCCCCCAACCATCATTATTATCCCATGCTCATTTCACCAGGGTTCTTATTCAAAAACACGACAATGTGCTTTTCAAAAATTATTTTACACATAGTGGCCATACACCCGCTTTCCACTAAGAAAAAATACTTCAATATAAATTATACACCTACATTGCACCGTGATATTTTACTCAGCACTTCATTACAATTCAATTCAAATTCCCTTTCGTATGATCAATCGACTACTGTGCATTTGGATACAACTACCTTCGATAGCGCCTTACATATCAGTAATACACGCCCTCTGCAAATCTACTATACACGCGATCGTGTAAAGAAAGAACGCAGTCGGAACTTGACTCGATTCATTACTACTAGAAATACATCTAAACAAGACAGTCCTTAACAGGACAATCTTTCTGCAATCTTAGTGCACATTTGCGAAATGAAAATAAATAGAAGGTTTTGTAACCCAATTTTTAATTTTAAAGGTTTTGCATGTACACAGCAATCAGGTATTACAATGATACATTCAGGCATCAATCATATGAGCAACCTTTATTGGAAAAACAAGACATTCATTTTCATACCTAATCCAATATATATCTATTTTTATAACTTATTTAAAATTGACTTTTGTACTAAGCAAGTTCCAATAAAACTTCAATTCACGAATTAATCTGATATTGTGTCTACCGTTTCTATGCTACATAATTATTTCCCAACCACACAGAACAACCAACACAAGACTCACTCCTTGGGGCGCCCCTTTCCTTTTTAAAGGAATTTTTTATAAATGGAACGTCTTGTCCAATGCAAGACTAATGCAAATTAAGACCATAATCAATATTGTGCAGTAATATCTGCCATACATTGCTGTACATAAGTTGTGCCTGTTTACCACACGTGAAATATTCTGGCTTATTAATTATTCTAATCTATCAGTGTTAAAAATATACATACAAAAAGGTAATTGGTGAAGCACAATTGTAATATTAATAACATTGAAGTATTATTTTGGTTATAAATACGCTATCGAAGTCATTCTACAGTGGATGTCAAGCAAAATTGTGCAAACTGACCCAACCAATCAGACAAACTGTTACATACAAAGCTTGGTGAGGACTAGTCGCATTTATTGCAAGCAGGGAATGCCACTATCACCAATGACCAGTGCAAGTAGGGTATTTATATCACTGACCATGGCCCTGGAAATATGAGACTCTTGATCTCAACAGCTAATATCAGTAGCAGCTACAGTGTAAACAATGGATGGGGTGTTTCCACACAATTAAGAACTGTGTACCACTGCATTGGGGTTGTCATTCAGGAGGAATCTTCTTGCTGCGCAGAAGAAAAAACAGCCAATAAGGGATACGTTTCAGTACGAGTTCAGAAACACGATTGCAATATTCTGATACGGCCAATTGTACAATCTAACGGGCTTCCATATGAAAGGAAGTCCTTAAAAACTGCAGAAGTGACGGCATACCATTCTAGTCACCAAATGGAATTATAATTCACCGCAGCATTTAACAAAGCTAGGGCCACCATAACGCCACATGAACGTATTGCCATTCAAAATTATAGCATCTACGATGCAAAACATAACTTTTTCATCAAAAAACTAGGAAGTCTAGGAAGTAAATAGTATATTTATATTTAATTTTAGAAACATGAGGAACATGATATTCCACTCATGAAGTACAAAAATTGAGGTAAGATAGCAAAACAGCCACAGTAAAAACTGACACAAAAAGATCGTGAATGTCTTATGTTGGGAATGTTACGCAACTGAACTGGCGATCTACAAAATAGCATGGCAGGAATGATCGTTTTCTTTAAAAATAATCCAACAAGACATCGAGGCTGACAATAACAAACAGTCGTAAGACTGACGTAGCCCGAGTTGCTACGTAAGTACTACTAAATTTTTTTTCGCGTTCGTGAAACCTGGACGTGGGCTACGGTGTGTCCTACGAGTAAGCCAGATGTACGATTAAAACTACGTGAGGTCAGGAGTCACGTAGCACACAGGTGTGGGAAGTGGTATTTCATCCATTTTGTTAGCAATCTATCACGACAAAAGCATTTATTTTCTAAAAAATACGGAAGACAGCAGTCCTGAAGAAGGCATAATAAGATAATATAGCAACCCCAATCCAGGACCAGGTTGTCGCTGATCAATACTTGATATACAGGGTTATCAAAATAAAGTCACATAAACTTGGGTAGGTGACACCAAAGTGGCTGGTATAGCACCCTGAAAAGGGAAAAGAGGAAAAGGAAACAAAGAAACAAAGAGGAGCCTATACAGATACGAATCACCTCCGATCTTCCTCACCTTTTAAAGGCTGGCTCGAGATTCCCGAGGATGCATGGTGCTGTCAAATTTATAACAATAGTGTTGTATTTAAACTAGCGGTGCCCGTCGACGAAGCTGAGTTGATTGGAGCGGTCACTAAACCAGTTGCTCAGTATTATCTAAGTTTAAAATAATATTTTTCTCAAGTTTTCAATAGTGCCACTGTCAGGACTGTGTACTATATGACTGTAGTATAGTAGTGGATTCGGGAAGGAGACTTCTCAGCGCATGTACACAAAAAGTAGTACGCACGTATTATGTATTTAATTAACCAATGATCATCATGATCAATGTCCGAGAGGGTTTACACAATTTTCAGGATTAAGCCTGTTTATGCAATGCCAGTTAGCATGGTTTGGCGATAGACCCACACGCTTATGGCCATCGTACATGCCGATGGCTTGAAGAATATATTTCAGTTTGAACATCATAAAAATTAAATAACACAATTTTGACATAGATTTAAAAATGGCACAGCTGCATCGGTTAAATATATTCTACAGAAAAGTATTCTCTAATAGCAATGAGTCCCTATACACCCGTTTTGATCCATAGAGACTTTGATTTTGAAATTCACAGGCAAGAGGGGATTGACCATCACGTACCGGATTTTTGACCTTTAACTTTTAGGAAAGGCCCAATTGGGCCTTTCGTAGAGTCCGAAACGGGGGACACGCTCCAAATCCCGTTCGGGTTCTCATTTCTCACCAAAAATTTGGCAAAACAATCACCCTATTTATGGGCAATCTGGCTGCCTTTCACTCAATAACGCGTTTTGGCACATCTCTATCACGCGAATGGCCCCAAGCTCCAATTTTCAACCAAAGACACGCTTTTTAAAAGTTTAAGCAAATTTCCACAAAAAATCACCTTATTATGGGCATTTTGGCATGCCTTCACCCGAGAACCCTTTTTTGGCACATTCTCATCACTGGATGCCCCAAGCTTTGAAGCAGCAAGCCGTAAACCATATTTTCATACGGTGAAATTAATTTTTTCTTGCGCTTCGCCGAAATTCAAACAAATAGTCATTGAAAGATATTTTCAATTGTGTCCTCGGGGGGGGGGGGGGAGGCACTCACCATGAAATGGATATGGGTAAGGCTCGCGCTTCCAAACCCTGGGGGCATTGGGTGACAGAGGGACTGAAAAATAGGGGTCTAGCAGCCAAATTGCCCCAAAATAGGGGCTTTCAGAGGTGAAAATTGCAAAAATTTTCGAAAAAAATGGGATCTTTGGGGTAAGATTTTTGCGAAATTCTACAAAAAATGAAGGTGGGTGAAAATTTTCTAAAAATTTTCTTCCCAAATAGGATGGGTTGGGTGACAGTGGTAAAATTTTCACAAAGATAGGGTCTTTTGGTGATTTTTTTTTAAATGGGGGTCTTTGGGTGACAACGATGCTGAAAGGGGGACTATTATCAAAAATCCTCTGCAAAATCCTCTGCAAAAATCCTGTTGAGTATGCCTTCCCACACTATATACCACGCGTGTGGACATTGAAACTGACATAAAATTGAAATGCAAACTTCGAGGACTTATCGCCTAACAATAGATTAACAACCTTGATTTTGGCATTAGACCTACAAAATTGAAGATATTGTAATGATGTCAAATTTTGATGAAGTGCAAAGAATTAATTAAAAAAAGATTCTCGTTAGCTTTGGTTTGTAATGATCCGGGTATTACATTCATGATTACACTACTGACATGCCCAACCATCTACGATTCACGTAATTTGGATTTTGCATATTTGGATCTTCCAGGCTACATATTGCACAAAGTAGCTCTGGTTCAGAGCCCTCGGTTTTTGTTTTGCTTTTTGTTTTTATTATTTTGTTTTGGTGAAAGTCGCGGATTTGGGCCCTACACGTACGAAGTGTTTTCTGGCTTCTCACATACCTCTGGAGAGCGTGGCCTAGCGGTTAGGGTTCTTGCCTCTGGCGCATATTTTACCATCAAATTTTACCATCAACCATTCCCAGGGTTCGAATCCCGGTGGGGTCGTGCACTTGCTGGGATTTATTATTCGCGTACTACCAATTCTTGATTTGATCTGTATACCAGCTATTGTTAAATACAGAATTAACCGCTCTCCTCCATGTTCCACTTGGAATTGGGCAAATGGATAGAAAGCATCCCGTCCTTCAGAGGGGACGTTAAAAGCCGTCGGTCCCATGTACGAGAGCCACAACTGAACATGTAAATCGCAGTCGGTGTCGAATAAGAGTAGTGTGTAAAACCCCTGACTTTTCCCAATCCGCCCCAGCCTCAAATATCGGGCCATGTTAGGAGCGTCCGTATCATGGATACACTCCGGCCCCGATAAGCGAAGCGCACTAGCTGAACTAATCCTGACACCACACAAAACCATTACCAATTACTTGTGGAATACGAGTCCAACAAACAAACATACTCTCACATCAAAACGGTGATTAAATATCGGATCGTCGGGAAGACTTTACGGGATTGGGTGGGGGGGGTAAAGGCAATTCCCCGGGGTTTGGTTTGGGTAGGGACGTGCCTCCGAGAGTCTGGAAGTGGGACCCATAGCTATACCTTTTTTGTTTGCCCAAAAAAGGGGACCCCCCTAATATCAGCGATGGAAATTTGGGCCAAATTTAACCCAATTTTCGCCATTTATTCCCAAATGTTTGGCATTTTTAAGCAAATTTTTTGCTCCGGATTGAAGAATTTGACTAATTTTCCCAACATTTTTTCGAAAATTTGGCTTCCGATTGAGAAATTTTGACTAATTGTCCACAATTTGAGAAATCTTTGAAAAAGAACACCCATATGCATACCAAAATGAATTGACATGAAAAATTGATATACCAGAAGGCTGAAAATGGGACCGATGTCCTGTGGCACAACCCCGTCTGTTCATTTGTGTTGAGAACCCCCCTGAGAGCAATTGCTGGTAGGGTTCAATGGTAATCTTATATACTTAAATCGGGCCATGATAAAATTTTGAAAAAGCCAGACCCCTTCCTATACCAAAATTGGCAGGTGAAAAACGGGTCATTAAAATACCAGAAGGTTGAAAATGGGCCGATGGTCAGTGGCACATCCCCGTATGGGTCATTTGTGTTGGAGCCCCCCCCCCGGGGTCAATTCATCAAATTTAAATCTTTATTAGACTTAATCGGAGGCCATCCCCCCCCGTTTTAAAATTGCATGGCCACTGCAGGTTAGAAACCAGACTTCTTTCTTCTTTCGAGCTTATTATAGTACGAATAGTAATCGCTAAGTAGGATTTACTTTCAGGCCTTAAAATGTTTATGTCCATTGTCAATTCGACTCCAAAGCCATCGTACAAATTGGCATGAAAAAAGGGATCATGATATACCAGAAGGTTGAAATGGGACCGATGTCACAGCGTCATCGGCACATCTCCGTAGGGTCATTGTGTTGAGACGGCCCACCGGTGGTCCAATTCTATCAAAATTAATCTTTATATACTTATAAATCGGACGGGCGCATCCCCTTTTAATTGCATGCCCACTGCAGGTTGTAAACCAGACCTGCTTTCTCTTCGAGCTAAGAAGCTAATAGTATCGAGACGCTAAGTAGACGTTTACTTTAGGCCATAAATGTTTATGCTTGGTCAGTCGACCTCCACAGCCATGCCCAGTAACAACATTATACCAAGACGCGAGTGCATAGATCATTGCGCGAGTGTCCTCAGCGTCCCATCCTTCTGTATTCTATAAATAGTCAGTGGAGCGAGGTCACCAATTATTTTCTTTCCAAAATACGTTAAGATCATTATGCTAATTAATGAATACACAAATAGCTTAACGTATTGTTCAACTGATATATGAGTATCTTTATTCCCTTATTTTTTTTGTTTCCCAAAAATAATTGTTAGACAATAATATCAAAGAGGTCAAACTCGCCCACGCGATCACGATTTAACCGCGAGAACAAAAAGGTCACGAAATTTGCGTCAAAATAATACACGTTGTTGATCATGTTTAAAAGGTCTTTCATCAAGAATTAAATACTTAGTATAATCAATGCTTGAAATGTTTTTCCAGTAGGCCTTCTTATTATTGGGTGGGGTTGGTATGTCAATAAATATTAGTTCCCGTAGAATTTTGGTGCTAAAGTTTGATTTATCTTGCTGTTTTCTATTCAATATGACCAGACAGTTAGAAAATGCTGGGTTGCAAATTTTCGGACTGTTTGCCCCCTTCCTCAAGATGGGGAAAACGTTACTACAAGGGACCAATTTAAGATCGATTTAAAATCGTTTTAAATGTACATACCATGTTCGTCTCCTTATAGGGATTAGAAAAAGTATATATTTGCCTCGGTTCCGACCTTTAGTTAAAGCGCTATAGCCCCGCAATGGTTCAAGGTCATCCTTGGGTAAATTTACCCAATGCTCAGTTTTGTTGAACTGTTGATAAGTTGTTTGTATTGGCTCACATAATCCAAAATGTTTATTATTACAGTTGTGTGCATTTGGGGGTGGCTATTCCATAGCAAAATGTTAGCAAGGGTCTACATGGTCTATGGGGGTCACTGATTTATCCTCCCTGGGATGTCGTAATGGAGATATCACAAAAACTTTAAAAAAAAATGCATTTTCTGTTTCAAGATGACACAATGAATCCTTTTTACACCCCACTTTCTCAACAACATCGAAAAGCATTTCACCCCCACCCACCCCAGGGTGACTTGAACCATTATGGGGGCAATACTGCTTTAACTATAAAGTTGGAACCTAGGCAAATATATACTTTATTAAATCCTTATGAGGAGAGGACGCATTAGTATACATTAAGCACAATTTGACTTGATTTTAATTTTTTCCCTGTACTAAAATTTTCCCCCTTGCAGGAGGGGGCATCAGTCCGAAAATTTGCAGCCCCATCATTTTCTGACAGTTAGGTGCCTATTGAAACCAAACAGCAATAAATCAAATTTTATGCATGAACAACCTACGGGAATACATAACCAACCCCACTCATGTTTCTCTTTTATTCCCAAAATAATCATTTACATAAAATAGCACAAATTCAAACTCGAAGGCCTGGGTAAAAAATTTAGCCACGAACATGAATTATACCGACATACGTACCCTTGGCTACGGTATACCCACAATTACCGTGCCTTATCTTTGTCAAACCACCGGAATTCACTACGCCAAAAATCTACATACTGTTTACAACATTGTTTAGCTATGTTTACACAAAGAACAATTTTATTTGCAATCTCAATGAATCTAAATCATCTATCTAATCTGCAGTTTGAATACAAAAACCCCGAGCATCGAGAGACACGATGGGAAGTGTATTACCTGAATAGGGTGCACATTCAACATGGCACCGGCTCCTGGGTCCAACATGGCACCTCCAGGAAACAAACAGGGCGCAAGTCGATCTTTATAGTATGATAATGCTTATCCCGTACTATTCCACTTGGTGAAATAGCTAACTCAAATCGATAGTCCTTCATATAGAAAATAACGGAACTTAATTTGTGTAGTATACACGTAGACCTATCATATGATACTGTTATACTAACTAACGTTTTTACTACAGGAATCAAAACAAAAGTCTGTGTTCATCATCTCAAGTCTTGGGGGGGGGGTGATGGAATTTGTTGAGTATTTTAGTGACTATTTCACTTCTAAAGGACTATATGTAATAAATACACTCCTACAAGACATATTCGCGAATCATTGAGTCCCGCCTGAAGAGTGGCGACACTTTTTCGTCACATATTGGCTCTGTTCCGTCGGGATTTGTTTGTTGAATTATTTAGCAAATAGTCAGTGTAAGTCTTCGCTATTATTGTTTAGTTGTCATAACTTAATGCTTTTTTAACCTGCCTGGCATGGCAAGGCATTATTACGCAGAAATTTCACTTCATTAATTTTTTTTCGTTTATTGGATATGGGACCTAATATGCTTTTTTCCATTTTTGTTAAATAAGATATGTTTTTTCTTTCCGACCCACAGAATGACAAAATGCATCCCTTTGGTTTTGGGGGGAAGCCATTTTTCTTTTTGGTTGACAGTGTAGGTCATCTAAAAGGCCACTTATCGAAAGTGGTTAATAGGACAAGATATAACCAACGTTAACTATACTATAATTTGAATTTACGTAAGATTCTCAATATACCAAGAGGACAATTCTAAAATACACGAGAGAAGTAGTCCCGAGTCTTCCAGATTCAATAGGGGGTCTATAGTCACACAAAACCCACGTATTCTTCTAAAATCCGTTAAATCGATTTACTAGAACGGCCATTCAATACCAACTCGACATGAATGCAATTGCACCCCGATGCACCCAAATAGCAGACCCGGAATAATGACCTAAAGTTATGCGAAAAGGTGGTTATCTATACGACTGCCTAACGTCCATTGTTCGCGAACGCACGTAAGTCACAACCTGTAGAAATCGTAACAAAGCGCAATCAGGGGCAAATACAATTGTTACGTATGTACTGATATCGAAGGGGTGCAAGTTTCGCGACCGAACACAACCTGGCTATGATCTTGCACTGCATCATGTATCAAGAACAAAGTACTGCATACCTAGCTAGCCGTAGCTTAGCCCTGTGACTGTGAGACGTACCACTGGGCCCTGATGAAGTTCACTTGGTGAACTGTCCCTCTTTTTCGAATTTTGGATCTATAAAAAATTAACTGGGATCATACTGAGACTAATTCTGAGTGGTAAGATAACATGAAAATAACAAGAAACATTTTATGGTTCATGGGCACCATTGTATGCCCCGCGCAATGATAGAATTATTAAAAAAAAAAAAAAAAAAAAAAAAAAAAATAGGCCAGCCAAAAATGTGCAGAGAGTAAAGTAACGAGATTTTCTAACCAAAATTGTCCTTGTGCAGGTGACTCTTTACTAAAAACTGATATGGTTAGGGTGAAAAGAAAGTGGTATCAGTAAGTTGTTGATGTCAAGTTCACGCGTAATACACTATTCCTTGTTCAATTAATGACACTGTAGTACCACTCTCCTCAATAGCCGACCTTCATAACTTATGTCAGCTGCCAAGAAATTGCAATATTTCTGCATTATGCAATGATATAGTACCTGAGTATAAACCGGGCACTGTTGGCTTTCGCCCAACTGGGCTGATATTTGACCCCACTTAAACACATTGGAAATAAACCTTGACAGGATCCCAATAAATGTGTATAAAAACACTGAAATACAATCTATCTCACACTGTATCATCATTTTACTTACACCAAAACGTCTTGTGTTTTGCATAAATATTTATGTCATGTTTATCACAACCAGTAAGTATTTTAGCACTTTCATCAGTTTCAATGTCCATGAAAAATTGGTTATGACCAAGGCTCCGTCATGCTTCATACAGTAAAAACTCCATGTCTGCCAATTTATTCAACATCTATGCCCTATACAACAACCAGCCATTTACAAGAACACTGGATAAATTGACAAAATACTTTTGAGTTGGTCAGGCCCAACTAGCTTATCCCCGAGGCTAGCCTAAATTACACAAACCAAATGGGTGAAAAGTCTTATGCAAACGGTCCCCAAAATATTGTACTGAAATTACGCCAGTCATATTCACAATTTTTTTTCCTTCCCATATATTTTCAAAGCTCAAAAAAAAAAAAGAAAGAAAAAAAAAAGTTCCAAATATTATACTAGTTGGTTGTTAGAAAAATCCTGAGTCACATTCAATTGGACTGAAGGCCCTATTTCAGTCAGGAGTTGCTAGATGAATATCAGACATTTGGTAAACCGGATTGATTAGATCTTAGACATAATAAGGAAATATGGATGGCTTTTTTCAGGTGATCGAATATATTGGGGGAGTTCACCTATATTAAAATATCGATTCGCCAAGATTTTCATATAGCTTTCCATATATTCTGGTAATCACACTCCAGCCATCCAATATTATATCAAACTTGTGCCATACATGCAACGGCGAACATTCATAAGATAATAAGGTCAAGGGTCACTTGCAAAGGTCAAAGATTACCTGAAGTCAAACTATAAAATAGTAGTGAAGGAAAGGTGGACCGCAAAAGCAGACGACACTTGTGGTTCGAGATCCGCTTGTTTTAAACAAGTATATGCATATAATAATAATAATAACCCGTACCCGTGTAGAAGTGAATATTATCTTATAAAGCTAAATAAAATCTGCCATTTTAGTCTAGCAGATTTCATGGGTTCCCATGCACCCCTTAAAAATTAAATTCTAACATGATTTTTTAGCATCTTTACGACATCTCCTTAAAGAATGTTGATATTACCAATATCAAATAATGTCCCAAGGGGTCCGTTTGGCGGCCATCTTGGATCTAAAGAGATCAGTCATATAAAGTGCTTCGATTTAGTTGAAAAGTATCTCAATGATTCAATCTTACACCATAATTGCATTTTATTACATCATTTACAATAAAAATTGAATCAAACTAAGTTATTGTAATGGTATCCCCCTTTTTGTGATTAAAAATATTAATGTATCTTTTGAGAAGATTTCTAACTGAAATAATACCTGATAAAACTTGTTTTTCAACATGAACGAGAAAAATGGAATTCCCCTGATGTTATATTGAGAAAATGTGTTTACATGCTAACTTTATGAAAATCTCTACTCTAAATAGCTTGAGATTTTCCCTGAGGATTTTCCATGTATGGTGTAGTTTCCAATATGATGTCATCAGTGTGTTTTCCCCATTGGAAAATGTTCAAAGATGCTTATTTTAGAGTTGAGGTAAGTAGCTCTAGAGTATAAACAGCTGAGCTCACAAGAGAGATTTTGTCAGTAGTTTGATCTGCAGAGTTACAAATAATGTTGTGGTCGCGTTACTGGAAATTTGCGACAGACGGAATTTTGGAATCATTTGGAATCCCGGACTGTGATACTCCAAAATATTGTGATACTAAGAGAACCCTGGTCGCTTGACTGCTAGACAATGTACCTGCACGATATCCAAAAAAAAAAGAAGACTCAACTACTGAAGTTCCCACCAATTTGTTGCCGAGGACCTTTAAAGGTCAAAGTCTTGCATTTTTGGAATCGTCACAATCGTTGATAACTAAAACGCCTTTTAAAAGAT
Organism: Ophioderma brevispina; assembly: GCA_023653785.1. NCBI lineage: Eukaryota > Metazoa > Echinodermata > Ophiuroidea > Amphilepidida > Ophiodermatidae > Ophioderma > Ophioderma brevispina. Next base: position 187,084 of record JAMKCH010015786.1, read on the forward strand.
TTTCAACATGATTGAGCATTTTAACATGTTTTGACCCCTGGTACCTTAAAATTGGCCCCTATTGAAAGGTGACACCACAATTTGAGAGTAGCTAATACCTAGGCATTGCTATAGAGGGTCCATACTAACTACCTGAGGTGTCAAACCTTTTCTGTAAGGGGGTGTGAACAATGATGTTTAACCTGGGTACATGTTCCTGCTCTATTATTTGTTCCGTGGTTGGGCAACTCAGACGGTCATGTCGTAGGTGGCCACTAGTTTACAATAGACGGACATAAATGTGGCATTTCCAATTCCGCCGTAAAATTACCATGGGGGAAGTCCTAATTTCTAATTACAAAATCGCGTCTTTTATGACAATACGCACTCAAGAGCATTACCATTATAGTTTACTAGTCAGTAACCAATACAACTGTGTGAAAAAATCTAAATGTGCAAAATTATAGGGCCCTTCTTAAAAAAATGTGCTTGTATTGATATTGCTTGAACCACCCAGAAGACCCACAGGAACACTCCTTTTCAATTTGCCGAACCATAGTTCTCACAACATCAGCATAATTACCAATTACATTGACAAACATCCCAAAATGACACTGTACTGAGAAAAAAGGAGTGGCTGTGTTAGACTACAATACTGCACAAAACAATGGCGTGAACTTAAAAGTGAGTTCCTTATTTCTGCATTTTACCCCATTCCCCCTTTTGTGGCCTTTGTGTGATTTTCTTTTTTGTTAAATTTTGCTTTACTACATCCTCTTTGTGCAACTTTTCCCCTCTTCTTACAGACTGGTATGGGCCTTTTCTCTTTCTCCTTGTTGTAGACCTTTATCTCTTTGGTAAACACATGGATTCCGATTTTGGGTCCTTCTCTTTTGTCTACTTTACTTTAGTCTCTTGCCTCTATCTCATTCTCTTGCTGTACGCATATATTGGCCTAATTTTATGGGCCTTATTAGCTTTCCTTTGCAAGTCTTTATTTATAGGTCTTTCTTGTCTTGATTTCCCTTATCCGTTTGCATTGCTGTCCATTTTTACTGAGTATGGGTGTATATGTGTGCATGTGGTGGTGGTATGCAAGTATGTGTGTGTGTGTTCTGGTTATCCATTCTTCCTCATTTTTATCTTCGGCAGATGTCTCTCCTGTGCGATCTTCTGTTCTGTACTATTTCATGCCATGTCTAAAATCACCTCTATTTTCCTGCAACCAGATCTATTTTTAATGAATTTTATGGAGAATATTTCCAAGAAGCGCATTAAGTTTATGACGATTGCGCTGGATGTGTCATGATTTTTACTGCACCGAATCGACTTATTGGCAACTGACTAATTCAGTTTCTACATATTATGGTCTGTTAATCATAAACAATTCCGATGGTTGGCCGGGATGGCAAGGAGCTCTCACATCCGCTTGCAATTTATCTCTTCTAAAATTGGTTGGATGGCAAAATAAACTTAGTTGCGTTAGTGGGAGTGATATAAAATGCCATTTTTCTTCCCTATGGTACGAGTGAGTCAACACGAGTTACACCATTTTGAGTTATTTTTTTCTTCAGCAATAATTGCTATATCTACCAAGATATGATTATAAACAAGATTATTTCACCTCTAGAAAAATTTCGAATCTTGATTTTGGAACTTTGCATTGCGAAGTTATGCTATCTTAAAGCAATATTAGACACAGTTTTTAAGAGCGCCCCCCAAATTTTTTCAAAAATTTGGAGGATTTTTAATGGTACATTTGTTACGTATGATGCTTACTGTCAAGCAAATACTGACAATATTTGTATTTTTCTTAGTTTTTAGAGTATGTGTATGCTTACTTTGGCACCATCTTGCCAAATATTACCAACTTGTTGCCTATGAATGGCGAAAATTGCCGAAAATCCCTTGATTTTGGAGATTTGCTACAAATAACGTTAAAATAAGCTTTCAGTTAAATTGATGTGGTAACTTTATTTGAAAAATTGGGCATAGTAGTCTACACACGTGATACAAAACAATATTGATGTTTGTCCCTTAATTACGAAAAGCAGGGGGTGGTAACCCACCGTGGTCGTGAATGTAGTAGAAAAAAACTCTTGGCTGAGAGGGTTAAAGACTTATACCAATTTTTGACTCTGTCCACGGAATCAGTGTTGTGGAATAGCCAAAGAGACTTTAGATGAAGTTTAAGTTACACAAGTACATCGTAACATTCTTTGCTTGCTTATTATTTTGTGTAATAAAAATTCCAATGACACGATAAAATTATTCTTATTTCATATCTGAAGTAAATAAAAAATTATGACTGCAAATATGTACGGGACAATCCATATGCAAACAGCCGGGTGACCACATTTTCACCAACGACTTATAATCAATGTGGAAGATACTTTGGGGAATCAACATTACCACATATTCAACGTTCATCTCTCTTTCACTTTGCATCTCAATCCTTTAATATCTTTTCCCTCTCTTTTCCTTTAATCCATCTAGGCTTTCCACACTTTCCTGCTTACTGGTAGCTTAAGCTGATTTCACTGTGTAGGATGCGGGTGGGGGGTGGGGGGGGGGGAAGTGTCTCCTCCCCCGGGCACCTGTACGATTGACATTGACTATTGGTAAGAAATTATACAACAACAGTTCCTACGGATTAGGTAATGTTATTATATTTCTTAAAAAGGTTAGCAAGCATTTAGATACAGAACCTCAATGGCTTTGCTGCTTTGACGTGAAGAATGTACAACTGTAGTGAATATACGTTTCTGGCGGCTTTCCGTAATTTACCATGTACAATATGGGGAAATGTATAAAATTCGATTTTGTTACCAATGACACTGGTTATAATGAGCTATGTTTTTCACGTATAAAAACAATTCTACACTTGTTAAATATTTTAAAATTTTTTAATAATTTTATTTTTCTGAATCGATTTGTATTCTTTTGAATCAACCTGTTGATAAACGAATACTTCTGTACTGATATGGTACCAGTCATAAACATGTTTACCTGTGGCAATTAAAATAAACCCTAACCTCTCACGGTGAAGGACAGGCCTTCAATTTGATACCTAAGTAATCACGTAAATGTTTTAAAGTATTAGAGGGAGGATGGCAACATCGAGGACACAAAAATAGCTCCGGATCGAGGGTTAAGGTAATTCATTATGTATTAAAGGGATCATTCACGCTCGCGTGCTTTATTGTCTCACGGGGTGAATGTGAGCCAGCCATGTTGCCAACAAATAAGAAGTGTGTGTTGATGATGGAATGTTAGACTTTTAGCGGATTATAAAGTGGTGTCTCACAAATGTCACTATATCTAAGGTTTTAAAAGCTGGACTAAATGTCAACCGCAACGCTATTCAGCATGTGCCGAGTAGAGCCATTTAATCTTAGAGTCCCTCACTGCACAATGCATTCAATCCCTGAAATTCCCCGCGTAAAATTCAATTGAGACTTCAATGCGTACCTTGGGATGACACTATTTTGCTATCTGGCCAGCTGAAGGGTGATGTGGGAAGGTGGTGGATTCAATGCCTCTACTCTTCATGGAAAATCTACATCCGAAGTAAGGAGGCCAACTCGTTATTGTATTGAGGTTAATTTGTGATAGTAGTTATTGGTCAGATAATCACTGCAGATAAGCGTTGATTCAAGGCATGCAAACCTAATAGACATGTTAGATATACTCAAAAGTAAATTACTTGTTTGGACAATTCATCATGGGACAAACTATGGACAGACGAGCAGTGGCCGCGAGATGGCCAAAACGTCTCACTATGGCCGTGAGATTTTTGGTAACAGGATGCGCCCATCAGTTCCAGATTTTCATTTTTGTTTCAATTAGCTAGTAATTTTTTGTAATCATATCATGTGAAATCGTTTCACATAAATTATCACATGTGTAAACTAAAATTTAACGGGTTATGTCCCTTTAAAAGTTTGTGGAGGTCATTTTGAAATCTTTCAAATCATTTGAAATTTTACTTTGTCAAAATCAAAGACTTATGCCTTTGTAAATTAAAATGGAAATTTTCCGAGTTTTGGTGTACATTTCACGACGGAGATATACATAGTTAAAATTTGTATTTTGGCCGTCATTCTGTTTTAATCAAAAGTAAGGATGGCTCAAAGATTATTTTTAAAATATATTTTATGCAACATAAAAACACTAGTGAATAAGTGGCAGGAAACTAGTTGGTTTAATATGATCTGGGAGACTGAGACATATTATTGTCTATGTAGATTGCACTGCAAAGCGCTGTATCCGTTACAGCTGAAAACAACCTAGTCTTTGTCAAAGACTCGGTTTTAAAGAATTCGTGGGGGGGGGGGGGGGGTGAAACTCAGAGAGGTTCGAAGAACCGACCAAGTTGGTTGGTCCCTTTAGCTGATATAGTACCCGGTAGTTTATGTTGCCATAGAGTAATACAGTTACAAGGTCTGTAACACAGACTAAAAACAACCCGGATATGTTATTGTTGTAACAACACGCAGCGAAATATGGTATAACTTGTTTTGTTAGTACTCAAGTACATCTCTGTTTCATGCTAGATCGAAACCAGTAACGGAATATGTTCTATTCCCAGACGCCACAAAAGCGGTATATCTCAATTGCTCAAGGAAACATAGGGTTTGAACAAATTTTGGCGAAGTAAACCGACCCAGGAGAATGTCTCAGTCCGTTCATTTTGAGTACTTTTAACACTCTTAACATATCTTTATCAGTAGAACATATAAAACAATCTGTTTTAATGATCGGAATTCATGGAAGCGAAGGTAATGTATTTGCTGGTAGTGATCATTTCATCCATGTGGCTGGATTTTCCTGGCATTTGTTGTGCAAACACTAATAAGAATATACTCCAAGGACAGACGGTTAGCTTTGAATGTTCCTTAACGGAAGCGTGGCCACCAGGCGATATCTATTGGTTATTTGAATGGAAAACCCGTAACGGCTATGGGCTAAAACGCAATGCAAAAGAGTCTAGAAGATTAGAAGGCGAACAATTTTCTGAACGTGGCGATTACGAAATAACATTTGAATCGTCTGGCAGTGCTATTATACATCACCTATGTAAATTAACAATAACAAATACTGGTGTTAATGATGAGGGTGATTTTAGCTGCATTCATGACGGATGGGCAAGAAATCGTGGGAAATTCTACACCGGTTCCTTATCGGTAACACATCCTTCTGAAGGCTCACCGGAGTGTTCTGCTTTACCGATCGGTAATGATGGTGCCAAGGTAACAGTTGGTTCTGTAATAAGATTCCAATGTCGTTTAGAAGGTGATGATGCAAAAACAAAATTGGCGTGGTACCAAAATGACGAAAACGCTTTTGGTGACTACATTGTGGTTAACTATACTCTTAAAGATGTCGATAACGGAGCCGATTTTGTTTGCAAGACAGCTGAAAGTACTTCCGAACAACCGGAATGCCGGGTAACCCCCTTCGAACAATTACCAAATGTAACAATAACACCATTTACGTTAGTAGTGTCATGTGGAAATCAAGGGAGTTTCATGTGTTGTAGTGAGGGAGTACCATACATACGTCGAACTGATTGGTACGTTAACGGATCATTGGTGGCGGACGGGACGCAATTTCGCATTACCAACAATGAAGGTTGTAATGAGTTACACATATTTAACGTAACACGAGAAGATAATGGTACAAAGATAACATGTGAGGTCAGTATTCCTACAGGATTATCAGCCTCGGCAATAGCAGCAATCAATGTACTGAAGGATGCGCATGAGGTAAGCACCATCTCAAGTTCTACCGTTCAGGATAGTTCTAATACCTTGAGAATCAGTACGAAGGGCATCGCATCATCTTCTCAAAGTGTATATGCTAGTGGTCTTACTAGTAGTTCTACTCTCAAATATGACACTACAAGCAAGAATCAACAACTTCTGTTAATAATATACCTCAACAGACAGAAATTTTGCGACGTAAAAATTCATCACAGATAAGCAACCAAATTATTCCCATTGGAATAGTCATTGGGTTGGTTACGGTCATAACTATTATTGTTCTCATTATCGTACTTTATCATCGGCGTAAATACAGACGGTCGAATGGCATAGCAGGTAATCCTAATGATCGAAAATCCGAGGAGAACGACTACCAGGTGGATATTCAGATGGAATTGCCGAATCAGCAACATGCGATTGCTTTCTCAACCCCAGACAATCTCTACCAGGACACACATGTGGTTCATAACCAGGTAGAAGTGGGCAACAGCAGACCGAAAAATAAAGACAAAAATGTAGAGGGTTTGACATACGCATCTCTTGACCTGAATGAACCTGTCAATGACAATGAAATCCTTAACCCTTCGGCTAACGAGGCAGTCATGTATGCAGATGTTAGACACGCATGATCGATAAGACAGTAAGATTAATACTGTAAAGTCCCCTGGCATACTCGTGCAGTCTATTGCTATCCTTGTCTTTAAAGAGGACTATAATAAGCAATTCATAAACATTGCATTGTTAGTCCAGTAACTTTAGAATCTGTGTAACAAGAAGGCAGAGATAAAAAAGCCATGGCTGATTTTTTCAGGATAGTTTTCTGAAGTTGTGAGGAGCAACATATCAAAAGTCCCAAGCGGTCCCCTTGTTACTAATTGAGGACGAAGGGTATAAGGTTTATACAGGGGTTTTAAAAAATATGAAAATGAGTTCAGTTGAGCTAAATCATGGTAATTGTATTTTCCTAATCTCACTGATTAAGAAAGGTTATAGTTTGCAAGCGTTAGCTCTTTGACCGTTGGTTAGGAATACAGCCAACAACTGTCACGGCTCGGGGGGTAATTTTGCAAACAATCCGATTTTAATCAAAACTATAGAGGTGATCAAACTAATCCAAGGTACGGTCATATTAAGGTGAACTACAATCATGCCTTTCATGTACATCTTTTTAAATATTTGACTTATAGGGCAGCGGCTTGTAACCTCCCATGAACCTGTAGAATATCATTAATGAGCATACTATGCGGGAGAATTTTCGAACGTTTACATCTTTCAGGTTATCACAACGAGGATGAAAAAAGTGGACACACTTTAAAAAAGAAATCGAGCATTCTGAGTCTTTACCCCCAGTATGACCTTGAACTGTTATTTCCAATATAGTTGATTAACCATGAACCGTAGATAAAGCCAAACTATACCCTTTGTTTAATCCTTACGGCATTGACAGCAAACGTGGTATAAATTTTAACACAATTGGAACATTTTACAATTTGGCCCCTGTAAAACATTACATCCTTATTCCTCAATTAGCACAAGGAGAAAAACTGGGAACTTTGATGTTGATTTTTTTTTCCCACAACATTAGGAATCTATCCTGAAAAAATCTGCTATGGCTTATTTATTTCCGGGTGTTTATCTTGGACCCAGCGTATCCAATCCCATGTGTTACACAGAATAGTTCAGTCGCTTTAGGGATATACGTTCTGTTTACAAAATGTATTACGCTTTTTAATTTCTCCCAAATAATTGTGAGGAGAAACAGACACGGTCGTAGGTAACGAATTATAGAGTTTCCATTTGTGTATGCAAACATTGTATTTAAGCAATCGTTAGAGTTTTACTTATTCATTGCATAAAAAATGTAACTTACATTGCTTGTTTTGGAAGTATCAAACAGCAGCGGATTTAATGAGAAGGGCCTGTCAGACAGCTTAAGGTGGGGGTTTAGCGAAGCGACGCATGTCGAACTTTACTACAACTAGGGATGTACAACCCCTCAGAAGTGAAGATATTTGAAAATGTGTTTTAAAATGGTGTGATTTGATGCATAGTTTGATCATGATGGTCACGCTGCTATCGCCTATCTGAAACGCGATGAAATGTAATTGCGTTTAACCAAGGAAACCAATACAAATTGTTACGGGAGCATTTGCAACTGGGAAGGTGGTGTTGGGTAGGTGATTGAAAAAAATCAGAATTTTCAGGCAACCTTTTTGGATTCAAAAAATCATGTCCCTTTCTTCCTGAAAAATACTAACGTCAACCCCACAAAAATCATATGGATCCCATGGCACGAGCAACATTGGGTTTTTTTCATGGCTGGGGCCCCACCGTTGACGGGTCAAGATTTTCAGGGACCCCGGTTACCAAGTGTTTGTGAAACGGTTCCCTATTTGACAACAGGGGTACTGATGCACAAAGATTGGACATATCAACCCTGGGCCCATCGCATTTGGTAGGAAAAAGTGTGTAAAAAGTTGTATAGGGACGCACGATCATAGGGGCAGTGTTTGTTGATGATGTGAAAAGGACACTGGGCCCCCATGGGTTAAAACACAGTGGTCTGGTTTTTTTTTTTCTTCTTTGCTCTTTCTATTATTAGTATTTGTGGGTGAGAGGGCCCGGAGAGCAATGTTTTAGGGGAATCCGGTCGCAGTTGCTGACGCTGAAACTCGTAAATCCGCCATGGTATACTAACTGCTAGGGGAAAGACCGATTCTATTTAGAATATCCACAAAAGTGTGTGTCAACGTTATTCCTAGTAGATCATGTCGGTTTTTTGGTCTTCCATAACAGATAAAGAAGTCTGGGTATATGTTGTATCATTTGGGGCTATTTATATACGCTGAAGACATTATTTAGTAACGACCAATCATGACTGAACTCTCTTCGAAAATCGCATGTCAATGGTGTAGGATGGATACAGTTTTAGGCTTACTTTCGAAATCGATTTTGCTTATGATCGGCACTTTCAAAGGCATTATAACATTAATAAGAATTAATAATAGCCCGTTTTATATAGCGATCAGTCCCCCATAAACAGGCTCAAAGCCAATTATTATTACGCCGACTTCTTAAGAAATCGTCACACTCATTTCGTTCATCTAGGTGGCTCACAAAGACATGCATACAAACGCACAAGCCTATGAGCACTAGATTGTAATAGTCCCAAGTTTCGCTTGGGTTAACGGGGCAATTGAGATTAAAGTATCTGCCAAGACACAGACAAGTTGACACAGTAGGACCGAACCTATCCATTTTAACGGTCTTATGGTTCACGAGTCCTGTGCTTTTCCACTGAACAAAACGTGATATAACCATAGAGTGAGTCAAGGTTAAGTCACAGTGATTGGTATATGACTAAATATTTCATATATGTAAATGCTTTTCGAAAAATGTGGCAGATGTTAAGTCTACAATCCCTAATCAGGAACCTAAATCAGCTGTGTAGATTAAATCTATGGAGATCTACAGTTCAAAAGGCATCCGTCAGTTATTCGTCACCGAAGTGATTGATAGAATCAATCACAACAAGTGATTGATAGAATCAATCACTAGTAGAAGTCAATTTCAGTTGTACCGGGTCAAATTTGTGTTGCGCCGATGTGAATAATAAAAAGGTTGCAAATAATGGTGGAGGTGATAGGATTAAAATAAGGAATAAATAGTTTTGACTGTCTTCAATGCTTGGTTTTTCCGACGTAGGGGGCTCAGAGGGTCAACGTCCATGCCATTCAAAGGTGGTTGACCAGGTTACCCCTCTACTTTGGTAACTAGCTAAGAATGTGAGACACTCAAAATATTCCTTATTTTTAATCCAATGCCGAATTAGCTTAATCTTGGTCAAATATTGAGTCTCATTGCGCGGACCATTATTGACTTGGCGGAACTCAAAATTAAAACAACGCGGGGAGATCCATTGAAGATACATGTAATGTATATAAGGAAGTAGGGGGGGGGGGGAAAAAAATGAGTGGGATGATTTTCTATAGCCGGACGAATTTTCAATGAATATTATCAGGAAACATTTAATGATGTATGCTTGTTTCTCCAATGACATGTCCTATTATACCATTCCCCAGAGTCCTGAACAAACCCACGCTATCTATAGGGCATTAGTTTCAGGAGTATTAGGGTCTAACACTTCAAGCCATACTGGGGATGAAACAGTTGCTCCTGGTGAATGAAACCAGGAGGCAATTGGTTTGGGGTGTATAATAATTATAATAGGGCTGGTTGCTTATTAGAGGTGTACGGCCGTGGCGCATGGCTACAGGCGCATAGCTCTGGAGCCATGGCGCGCGTAGGTTCAAGGGTATTATGTTTGATAAGAGATACTTTGCAGGGGAAGTTTCTGGCAGTTTTGAGTTATGCAAAGGTAATTTAAAGGTGCGTGTTCCGATCGTTTGTTAGGGACCCCCCTGATTAACCCAGAAGTAGTGCGGTTTCTGATTCAGATGAAAGGCCACGTATTTTTTTCATTGTCGTCCGAAAATTTGAGCCCTCAAATCCATTTAATTCCAAGATATAAACCGCCGTTTTAGTGTTAACCATAAATATTAGCCACCAGTATGAATAGGGCTTTGCACATGCATTATTGCGTCTAAATCTAAAACCGCAAAGTTGTTTCCAAGGACTTGATGGGGTGTATAGTGCAAGTGCCAGGCTCTCATATCAAGTAGAGACAAAATACAAATAAATGGAACAAGCACCTTGAACGAAGCATGATTGATGTGAATTCATATTTTTTTCTTAATTTTATCATGATATAATAAGCTCTTTGAACAAAGGTTTAAGAGTGATTTTTAATGCACTGGGACCGAGAGGAGACTGCCAATAGTAAATGCATGTAGCATTTCACAAATTTACCGTTTGGCAAATCCCCAATGCCCGAACTCGAGGAAATCGTGTCCTACCCCCTGTACAGAACCACAGTATAGTCTCACATCTTGATCGATTCAGCTGTGAAAACAGAGATACAGAATGCTTGCTGCTTGCCGTATTGTAGTTAGAAACGGTAACGAGATATGAATAGTTTTGGTGTCACGTGGTTTTCCCCAGGTACAGGTCACGTGTCAGGTATCAAATATCAGTTGCTCAATTCGGGGGCGACCGATATATATAAATCCGACTATGTTAAAATCAAGGTCTGTACAGACCCCTCTGCCAAAGTTGCATGATTATTTTTTTCCGAAAGGAACACCGTGTATATGTCTAAACAGTACATAAAAATTTACCTTCTTCCCTAATGATTCAAAAAACGACGCACGATGACGATAATCGGTTGTTTTTTCTCCAATGTAGGGATACGTACGTCATTTTTACCTGAATGGGTTCCCCGAAGAAAATAAAAACCATCAATGCCGTGACGCATCAATCTTTATTTGTTTTTTTTTTTTTTTTTTTTCTCCAAAAAATTGGCTGTTATTCAATAATAAAATTCCTTTTTAAGATTCAACATCGGTATAGTGTTCTTTAATAATTATATTCAATTGTCCCGCATATGAATGTGAAAAAGATGGGGTCAATAAGTCGACAAATGAAAAAAACATATCAGCCGGCTAATACCCTTACCGTGGACCGAATGAGCAGACGGATCCCCGTTTTTGTTAATAGCAGGCTTACAGCCACTGCGCGCGGCTGCGGGGTTATGCGTCTAGTCTCAGAGTGTTTGAGTGGTTCATATTCTATAACCGAAAGGATTTATTTGCTTCTCATTTGACATTTTCATTAGGTTAATGCTTCCATAGGATATGAAGGAACTATTGTTTATGAGGGACCTCACAAATTAATAAAAGAAATTAAAATGTTTGTTTGGTTTTTTTTGGGGGGGGGCGGCCGGTGGGGTTTTTATTGTTTTAATTTTTAGCCTTATTTGGAATTTGCGATGTACCATTTTCACGTTTTGGGTAAATATTTTGAATATACTTAAAGCGACACAGGCACATTTTTCAAAACCAATTATTAAATGTCCTAATTTTGCTTCAAATGAGAGCTTGTTGGTAATGAGTTGGCACTATTAAACCCTTTTTGACGAGCTGTCACCTGCGTTAAGCTACCTGTTCCTGCAGTCATGCAGTCAACAAGTCCAAGTCAATGTAAACAACATGGTTACAGGCAATTTATTAGCTCGTATATCCTAAATTATGCTGCAGATTGAACACATAGTGTGAGTCATGCGGCAAAACACCTGAAATCACAGAATTAATACTGATAACTAACAGTATGATTTTAGGTCATGCTTCTCCACGTTGCACAGATCATCACAACAGAGGGTTTGGTCTGAAAAACACATAAACCCGAAGGACAGATAGGCGTTTTCTCATAGACTTGATTAAATTCCGCAATCCACCCGATTAAAAGGTGGCTATTATGTCATCAAAAGATATGAACACCCGTGGATGCTCTCACATCATCAACAATCGGTATCGGTGAATGGGGTTTGTTAGTAATAATTTTTATGAGTCATTTTATCTTTAGTTAGCATAATATCTACAATACACTTTTCGTTGTGGATTATCATTCGGCCTAATTTGGTAAAACTATCTAACTTGAAATTTCGTGTTTTGAGAAAAAATGGTTTTGAAGAGTTCAAAGATTTTTTGAGCTTTTTTTATTTGAGGCTTTTAAATATGTATGATGATGTACAGATTATAAAGAGTATTTTTGGGCTACCACATAAGTAAAAAAAATGATCAATTTCAATCAGAAGAACACAGTGAAATTACAAGGCAAAATTTGTGAACTTAGATAGTTTACCCATATCAGATCAATAAACTTTATTGTTTATGTTAATTTGAAAATATCTAACTTAAGGATGAACTCTCTTAGAAAATCGAACATGTCAATGGTGTAGGGATGGATACGTTTTTAGGCGTACTTTCGAACTAGATTTTGCTTATGATTCGGCACACTTTCAAAGGAATTATAAACATTAATATAATAATTATAGCCCGTTTTTATATAGCGCTCAGTTCCCCATATAAACAGGCTCAAGCAATTATTTTAAGCCGACTCAAGAAATCGTCACACTAAATTTCGCTGAATCTAGGTGGCCTTCAAAAGAAATTTGTCTTCAACGCCAAGCCTATTAGACTTAGTTGTAATAGTCCCCAGACTTTTCGATTGGGTCGACGACGGCAATGAAGATAAAGTATCTTGCCAAGGACACAGGGACCCGTTGACCACAGGAGGACTCGAAACTCTACCCCATTTAAAACGGTCTTTATGGTCACGAGCCTGGCTTCCACTGAACACAACCCGTGCTTATTCACACATAGATGGAGTCAAGGTAAGTCACAGTGTGAGTGAGTAATGGGACGCTAAATATTTCATATATGTAAATGCTTCTTCGAAATGTGGACAGATGTTAAGTATACCATCCCTAAATTCAGAACATAAATGTTTCAGCTGTTTAGATTAAATCTATGGAGATCTACAGTTTCAAAAAGGCATCGTCAGTATTCTTCACCCGAAAGTGATGATGAGAAATTTTTTCAATCACAACAAGTGATTGATAGAATCAATCACTAGTAGAAGTCAATTTCAGGTGTAAAGGGGTCAAAAATTTGTGTTGCATACGATGTGAATAAAAATGGTGCAAAATTGGTGGAGCTGATAGGATTAAAATAAGGATAGTTTTGACGGTCTTTTCAATGTTGGTATTCCGACACGTAGGGGGATCAGAGGAGTCACGTCCATTGCATATGGCAATGTTGGCTTGACCATGTTACCACTTACTTTGTAAACTAGCAAGCCATTGAGACACTCAAAACTATGCCTATTTTAATCCAATGCCCGAATTAGTTAATCTTGGTCAAAATATATCTGTAGGTCATGTGCGCGCGCCATATGGAACTTGGCGGAACTCAAATAAAACACGCGGAGATCCATTAAGCTATCATTGTAATGGATATAAGGAAGTAGGAAATGGTGGGATGATTTTCTATGAGCCGACGACAGAAATTTTCAATGAATATTATCAGGGGAACATTTACTGGCATGTATGATTGTTTCTCCCAAATGACATGTCCTATTTATACATTACCAGCGTTCCTGAACAAACCCATCGCTATCTATAGTGGCATTAGTTTCAGGTTATGAGGCGTCCTAACAAATCAAGGCCATCATGGGTGACAGGGCTCCGGGGGTAATGAACACCAGGGTTGCAATGGTTTTGGGGTGTTATAATAATTATAATAGGGCGTTTTGATATTATGGAGTGTATCGGTGCGCATGGCTACAGACGCAATAGCTCGTAGCCATGGCGCGTATGTCAAGGGTTATTAGGTTTGATAGAGATTACTTTTGCAGGGAAGTTTCTGGAGTTTGAGTTTATGCACAGGTAATTTAAAGGTGCGTGTTCGATCGTGTTAGGGTCCCCCCTGATTTACCAGAAGTAGTAGTGTCGGTTTTGATCTTCAGATGAAAGGCCGATTTTCTCATTGTCGTCCTAAAATTTGAGCCCTCAAATCCATTTCATTTCAAGATTAACCCGCCGTTGTAGTGGTTAAACCATCCCAGATTAGACAGTATTGAATAGGGCTTTGAACATGCATTATTGCGTCTACCATTAAAAACGCAAGTTTGTTTCCCACCGGACGTTGATGGGGTGTATGTGCAACTTGCCAGGCTCTCATATCAAAGTAGAGGAAATACACAATCAAATAAATTGGAACAAGCACCAAAGTTTAAAGGAATTGTGGTTTTAAATTAAAATTATATGTTTTTTCTTAATTATCATGATATTATAAGATCTTTGAACAAAGGTTTTTTAAGAGTGATTTTAATGGTCCACTGGGCCGAGACTGCCCATAGTAAATGCATGTAGCAGGTTCACAAAATTAACGTTTGGAAAATCCCCAATGCCCAAATCGAGCCAGTCGTGTACTACCCTCCCTGTACAGAACCAATGTATAGTCTCACATCTTGATCGATACGCTGTGACAACAGAGTTACAGAATGCTGATGCTTTTGCGGATTGTTGTTATAAAACGGTAACGAGTGAAATAGTTGGTGGTCTACACCGTGTCTCAGGTACCAGGTCACGTGCAGGTATCATATATCAGTGCTTTCGGGGCCGGCGACCCGATATATATAAAATCCGATCTATTTTAAATCAGGTGTACATGGACCCCTCTGCCACAAGTGCTATTATTTTTTTTCCGAAAAGACCCACCGGTATATGTTAAACAGTACAAAATTACCTTTTCCCTACTGATTCAAAAAACGACGCACGATTGACGATAATCGGTTGTGTTTTCCAATGTTAGGGATACGTACGTCATTTATACCTGAATGGCTCCCCCGAAGCAAAAGAATTAAACCAATCAATGCCGTTACGTCATCAACATCTTTATTGTTTCCAAAAATTGGCTGTTATTCCCATTAAAAATTCCGTTTTAAGACTTCAAAATCGTTATATGTCTTTAATAATTCAATATTCAATTGTCCCCGAGTATGAATGTGAAAAAAAGATGGGTCCATAAGTTACAAATTGAAAAACATAGTCAGCCGGCTAAATACCCTTACCGTGGACTGAATGAGCAGACGGAACCCCGTGATAGTTAATAGCAGGCTTACGGCCACTTGCGCGCGGCTGAGCTGCGGGGGTTATGCGTCTGTCTCGAGTGTTGAGTGGTCCATATTCTATAACAGAAAATGATTATTTGCTATTAATTCACATTTTGATTAGGATTAATGATTCCCAATAGGAGAAGTAGACTCTATTGTTTTATGAGACCTAACAAATATAAAGAAATTAAGTTTGTTTGTTTTTTTTTGGGGGGGGCGTTTGTTGGTTTTTATGTTTTAATTTTTAGCCTTATTGGGAATTTGCGATTGTACCATTTTCACGTTTTGGGTAAATTATTTTGCATATACTTTAAAGCGACCATGCACATTTTCAACCAATTAGTTAAAATTTCCGAATTTGCTCTCAAAATGAGGAGCTTGTGAAATGATTGGCATATTAAACCCTATGTTTGACGAAGCTGTCACCTGCGTTAAGCTACATGTTCCTGCAGTCATGCAGTCAACCAAGATCCAAAGTCAATGGTAAAAGCTATGATGTTACAGGCAATTTATTAGCTCTATATCCCTAAAAATTAGGCTGCAGATGTAAACAAAATTGGGGAGTCATGCGGCAAAACACCTGAATCACCGAATTAATACTGATAAACTAACAGTGATTTTAGGTCATGCTTCTCCCAGTTGCACAGATCATTCACTCAACCGATGGTTGGTCTGAAACACAAAAACCAGAAAGGACAGATAGATGTTTTTCTCATAGACTTGATAAATTCCGCAATCACCTCGATTAAAGTGGCTATTATTGTCATTCAAGATATGAACACCCTTGGGATGGCTCATCACAATCAATCAACAATCGGGTATCGGTGAATGGTGTAGTAACTAATTTTTATGAGTCATTTATCTTTAGTTAGCATATGTCCTACAATACACTTTTCGTGTTGGATTAGCTATCGGCCCCTAAGTTGGTAAAAACTATCTAAATTGAAATTTCGTGTTTTGAGGGGAAAAATGGTTGAAGTTCAAAGATTGAGCTTTTGTTATTTGATTGCTTTTTAAATATTGATGGATGATTTACAGACAATAAAGAGTATTTTGGCGCTACACATAAGTAAAAAATGATCAATTTCAATCAAGAAACAGTGAAATTACAGCCAATTTTGTGAATTAGATAGTTTTACAATATCAGATCAATAAAACTTTTATTGTTTATGTTAATTGGTTAAAACTATTAACTTCACGATAGCTTCAGCTAAATGTCTCTTATTAACTTAAAAATCTTTAAAGGTGCCATTTGTGATCCTAGCACATATATTTATGTTTATGATCAACGAGAGATCCCAAGGAAAATGTTATTTTCAATAATTGCGGTTGATTGGGACATTGTGCCATTTTGATTTTATGAGCGAATAGCTAACATCGCGCTGCCACATAGATACGGGTTGTAAATACAAAATTACCAATTCTTCTGGAGTAAATTGATTTGAACGTAAGAGTAGCCGACAGACTAGACTTGGGCCAACAGATTGACATAAGAATCTCAATTTCTTTGAGGAAAATCGGGGGACGAGGCATGCGGATCACGAAATGCACCTTAAGATAGATTGTTTACCTTTATGTGGATATTATTGAAGATGGGGTATGCAATGGCCAAAAAATCATTTAACTTAGTATAGATGTTTTATCATATTATTTGAATACTTCCCAGTGCGCAGTTTGGCTTGACATTGATGTGTGAGGGCGCTGTGTTCAGGTAGGAACTCACAAAACAAGGCGAAATAACACACTCTGTAAGTTTCACAATTTAGGCCTTTCAAATTTACTTACGGCAAGTAGAGCAAAGCGTCTCAGAGGCACAACGCACACAAAGATTACTGTTTGTTGGTGTGGTGTGTGGGGTGTTTTTTTTATAAGTTAAAAATCATACCTTCTGATATGATTTTCACTGGGTCAAATCAAAAATTCAGTTCTTTTGCCATAGAATTTGAGGGAAAAAGCCAATATATAGATGAATTTCCCTCTATATCGAACACAGTAAAGGTATTTTTAAAGCGCCATGACGCCCATAACGGAACGCATATGAACACCAAATCACTGGTGATGAAGAATGGGTGTTGTTAGAATAGAAATCGACCAAAAACGAAAGATGGCTAAAATAGTCATTTTGGGGCACTAATTACAATCCCCAAAAATCATTCCATGAACAATTTTTTTTTGTAAATTATTTTTAATCAGGGGCAAAAAAAATAGAAGTTGGATTTTTTTTTTATGCGATCCACCACCCCTTAATGACCTGCGATCCTTATACCGGAACACCCTGTATGGTCAGTAAGAATATACTGGTTTATTGAGTAAATAGTAAGAAAATAATGGTTTATTGATGTAAACACACAAGCAACCCGCTCGCGTGTACTCTCGCAGCACCACTCTCGCACACGCACGCGAAAACACTCGCACAAGAAAACACACACAAGCAAAAATAAAATCACAAAAAATAAAACAAATAACAAAAACAAAAACACGCGACTGCACGCACCGCGAAACGCGCCACGCATCATGGATCGAAACACGCACACGCGAGAAGCACATGTACTCGCGCTCGCACACTATGCAATCGCGCTCCGCACACAACAAAACGCGCGCGCACAACAAAACACCCTTATCAAACAAGCAAAATTAAAATCAACAAATAGAAAAAATCAGTAGGAAAGTTTAACACACATACACAAACTTAGAAGTGCACCGCAAATCACCGTGTTTACCTAACCCTAACAGCATGAGTGCTACAAAATACTACGCGCTGAGCTGAGACGAGTATAAGATATTCGGCGCAGAGCTACAAGCAAAAAGGGGAAAACACAGAAAGAAGGGAAAAAAGAGGGTGCATTTCTCCACTCAGTGCAGTAATAGTTTGTAGTATTTCAGTACGGTAAGGTAAAACCTAGTTCAGTCGTAAGTTAGGTCCTCTAGAGATAAGTGGGATGTTATATCTGAAGATAGTTAATTTCCCAAGTTAACACACGAAAAAAATTATAAACTGCTTCGATTAGAAAAACATTTCTGAAAAAACGAATTTTGTGGGAAGTGCGTTAGCGCCAATGGATAAGAGCACCCCCAAATTACCAAAGAAAATGTGTTAAGCATATTAGCACATTTTGGAAGAGCGCCCCAATTTCAAATGTGATATTTTCACAGTTACGTTGGTAATTGTCTAGGAAAACTATACCTGCGAAAGCGAATGCTAAAAAATGCGTTATTTATCACCAAAATAAGCGATTTTTTAATTAGGAATTGGGGATCCCAGATTGTGGATTCACGGCCAGAACGCTGGAAATGCTACGTTTATGTCCGTCCATGATTGAAAAATAGTGCCACTCGAGAAAATAACCTCGCCTATTCAAACATTAAAACAAACAATGGATGAGCATAGACAGTAAATGGTGCTATTTCCCGGATATTTCACATTGGAAGGCCGTTGGCCAGTTTTTCCAGCAGCCGTTGAATTATTATCGGGATACCCGAAATAATTATTATAGTACAAAAGTCCTTAGTTTGTGACACATAGACATTTTCGAGCTTCTAAACATCACAGGTGATGTTTATAGCCAGGTACCAATGCAACCGTTTAAAAATCTCCAAATTTTTAAAAAAAATGGGGCGGGGCGCTCTTCAAAAAATGTGCTAATATGGCTTTAAACTCAAAATTGCCAAAAATTGGTTAGGTAGTTTTACCAAACCAGGGCCGCGTTATTGTCTTCAAGTGGCATTAATTTCTGAATGCACTAGTTGCCGGTAAATAATGCACAGGGGATAGATACTTCACGTGGGTCACACAAGTCAAAGGTATTTCTAGTAGGAACTAGAAATACGGCAATCACTTCATATCGCCTTACTGCTAAATATCAAGGAACATGTCGTCATCGTATATATACCCTCTAATAACTTAGTATCTACAATCTATCGTGTCAGACCGGGCTCAAATGATTATGTCGAACAAATAGTGGTTTACGTATAAGTTGATTTCACATGAGAAGACCATTTAAAATTAATGGGATATTGTACTACTTTTCTTTCAGAAAATTGATTACATAAACGCGAGAACAATTTTTGTAGCCTCAAACGGTGTTTCCGTAACTTGAACCGGTTTACCTGACCACTATGAATTCAACAACCTTTACAGCTTTATTCCATTAAGGTTGTTGAATTCATAGTGGTCAGGTAAACCTGGTCAGGTTACGGAAACACCCTCTTTAAGAATGTTAAATGACTATGCGCTGGACATTAAATATTGATCTAAATTATAAAATGTCTAATGTTATAGTTTGTCAAGTTTGAAAGTCGTTCAGAAAGTTTGCCTGCTATCATGTTTCTATATCCCTTAAATCCCTAAATGCCATTTTTGCCACTTTTCAAAAATTGCAGAGCGGACCCAGCCTTGTGTTTAGTGGGAAATTGCGCCTAGATCTATCAACCCCTTAGAACAACAAGGTTGCGTACGCCACTGCTGAAGACCTACACACTGCACACATGCCATATACAGATACATACTACACATTGCAGCACATTCCATCAACAGATAAATACTACACAAATCACAAATCGCTGTAGTATCGCAGACGACGAATGGAAAACACACCACAATTATACTTTAATGAAAAACAAAAAACCCAAAAAGAAACATACATGTTTTTTTAATAGTTAAACTACTGTCAAAATACGCAACAATACAGACTTGTTCTATACAAATATGTAAAATGCCCTTATGTAAGTTAAGGGCTAGCCACGTAAACTGATAGATAGGCGAATGCTCGTAAGGTAACTTTCATTTTATTTCTCGTTTTAACAACATAGCCGTAACCATACTGAAGCTACAGTCCCCATAATTTTACCTGTCGATTACTCACGTTTGCAATGCATCTGTGTACTCTGAAAAACGGGAACAGGGAAAACAGTAAATGAATTCAGATCGCGATTTTTTTCTAGAAAAGGTTCCCATTTGGGTGCTGACAGTGCCATTGGTCACTTCCCTGCGCATGCGTGTGCAACAACCCATTTTAATGCAGGAAATATCGCTATGCACACTAATTGGCCAATAAACGATACTAATTGTTTTGATATTTGGTTGTTTGGTATTGATGTGCATAATAAGAGAGAGAGAGAGAGACATTTGAAAGACGTCACATTACATCGAGTGGATTGTGATATTCAGGGCGCCTTTAGAATTTGTAAACAAATCTACAAAGCAAATTCCCAAACTGTGCCACAACAGAAGTAGAATTGGCGCTAGTTTTCATTGAATTCATTTGCTGACTTTCAATCAACATTTCAATTGAAGCGCATCGGACACAACCATGCAGCAGTCACAACTGAAGTACTCTACAAAGATGTTGTATCTTCAACAGAGTTGGCTGTTCCTAATTTTGTTATCGATTTTGGTAATTGCAAGATTCTCTTATGCCTGTGGTAAGTGACGCTAGCCTATTTTTAAAAAAAAAAAAAAAAAAAAAGATACATACTACACATTGCAGCACATTCCATCAACAGATAAATACTACACAAATCACAAATCGCTGTAGTATCGCAGACGACGAATGGAAAACACACCACAATTATACTTTAATGAAAAACAAAATTCCAAAAAGAAACATACATGTTTGATTTTTTTAATAGTTCAATACAAACTTGTTCAATTACTACAAATATGTAAAATGCCCATATGTAAATAGTTAAGAGCTAGCCACGTAAATTGATAGGCGAATGCTCGTAAGGTAACTTTCATTTTATTTCTAGTTTTAACAACATAGCCGTAACCATACTGATACCCCAGCAGGTTAAGCGTTATTCAAACCCCAATGAATTATAGTTAAAAGATTTATAATATATAATAAGACAGATTTTCCTCAAAGAAAAGCTACAGTCCCCATAATTTTACCTGTCGATTACTCACGCTTGGGCAATGGCATCTGTGACTCTGAAAAACGGGAACAGGGAAAACAGTAAATGAATTCAGAAGCCGCCGATTTTTTTTGTTTTCTAGAAAACAGGTTCCCATTTGGTGCTGACAGTGCCATTGGTCACTTCCCTGCGCATAAAAAAGGGCGTGGCACAACCATTTTAATGCAGGGAATATCGCTATGTGCCCACTAATTGGCCAATAAACGATACTAATTGTTTTGATATTGTGGTTGTTGTTTGTATTGAAATGTGCATAATAACGTAGAGGAGAGGAGAGACATTTGAACGACTGGGCCACATTCCAAATCGAAGTGATTGTGATATTCATGGCGCTTTAGATTTGTAACAATCTACACAGCAATTCCCAAACTGTGGGAACTGTTGCCACAAACATAAGTATAATGGCTGGCTAGTTTTCATTGAATTCGTGTGCTTGACTTTCAATCAAACATTTCAATTGACAGCGCACGGACCAACCATGCAGCAGTCACAACGCGTACTCTACAAAGATTTTGTATCGTCTTCACCAGAGTTGGCTGTTCCTAATTTTGTTATCGATTTTGGTATTGCAAAGATTCTCATATGCCTGTGTAAGTGAACCTAGCCTATTTTTTAAGTTTGCAGGTAAGTTAACCTGCAATTTTGCGAAATAGATGTATTCGTGTAAGGTCTCTTTAGGTTTCGTTAGTGATTTCAAGAGCTGCCATATTTACAAAATGTCAAAACCGCGACATTTTTTTACCTTTCTTAACTCTGAATTTGCAGTGAAATGTTTCGAAAAAAAATTCAGTTTCCCCTTGCCTGAATTATGCTGTTAAAATGGTGTTAGAAATCTTGTTAGCAGAACCCAGTGTAAATTTTACATTAAAAAAGAAAAGAAAAAACTTTAATAGTTTAGTTATTGGTTTGAAGGCGTCCTGCGCGCACGCGTGTGTATGTGTACGACCGCAACGTACCCGTTTAACCACCGGATTTACTGCAGTAATTAAACAAGAACAAACTAGATACTAATAATATTACCTGTTTCAGAAAAAAAATGTCTTTGACACAACCACGCTACAAAACCCCCCAATTTATACCAGTAATATACGAACACATTAGTCATTAAATATACCAAATTGATATCAATGTTTTTATTCACAGATACAGCCGATATTCAGCACTTGAACGTAACCAAGGCTTCATCACCTATCAATTTCACACTGGATTCAATTCGCGACCAATATACGCGTAAAATAGACTGCAAATGGGTAATAGAAATACCAGAAGACTCTGCGTTGGAACTTGTTCCTCTTCAAAATATTGATCCGAGCAGGGATTCTGTTATTTTTACCAATTATATGGGTAATTTGAACGTATCACATGGTGGTATTCAAAAGGATACCATACTGCCTAAAAGAATATTTGTCCATGGTTCATCGACCATGTTTATGATATCTTTATTAATTGATCCTTTGTCGACTTGGAAGATGGTAGCAATTCAAATGACGTTACGGCCGATAACAGGTAAGCTTAAAAGAATATTTGTATTTTGTATAGCATACGCTTTTGTCATTTTACCACGACAGATTTTGTTATCTTTCTTTCTTAACTCCGAATTTGCAATGATATATTTCGAAAAAAACAGTGCTATTTTAAAATTGCCTTAATTACATTGCTGTAAATAACCTTTGTTTCAAATCCAGTGAACAGAAACCAGTGTAAATTTTATATTAAAACGACAAAAGACTTTAAATAATAAATACGATAGTGTAGCCACTAGTCTATTATGGTTTCTTCATTTTCTCACATTTTCAGGCTCTGCCGCCAATTATATCACCGCAGCATCCAATGATAAAAAGAGCTTAATGGACACATCAATGTAAAATTTATGTCCATTAGTGCCATTGGAGCCTAGGCCAAATTCAAACATTATTTGTGCAAGTTGTTTGCGTGCTTAGATTGGTAAATATATTGGGCTGTGGATATAGATGATTTATTTATTTATTTATTCTATGTAATGACGTAGGTGAACTCATCGGTTGTTGTTCAGGAGAATTACTCAGTCTTACCCGAGTGTTAATTTTGATTCTATACATAACTTTGGATTACTTTATTATTAATTTATTTCCTAATTTGTTTTGTTTCTTTGCATGATTTGATTTAAACTCAGTACTGCGTCAATATTGATATTTTAAAACGAACGAAACCCCTATTTTCACATAACCCCTGTGAAATGTAACCCTCGTCTTACCAAGCCTTTTTTGTAACACGGTTTACTAAGGGGACCCCCTCGAAAGTTTGTTATAGCATTCGATGATTATGATACCAGTGGATAGCTTTCATCCTCTTCTTTCCATTTATACCAAAATAAGTGCCAACGTATCTAGTATGGCGTCAGTATGGCGTCATAAAATCCGCAAGTCGGCAGATTTGTACTTTCCACAGAAAATAGTCGAGAATCCAATTTTGCGCTGAAAGGGTAGGAATATTGGATTTTCATGCGGTTTTCAACTCTAAATGATGACAATTGACTAGTACATTAATATAGAGTTTTAGAGCCATTCTGTGCAGACTATGTTTACAAAATCTACCATAAATGATTCTTGGGCGGCAACCACCTAAGCCACACCCTTCGAATTTGATGATCATATAACACCATAAGTTTCTGATTCATTGGTCGGGAGGCATCCTTTGAGTAGCCTACCTCGTTCAGGAGGAATTTCCGATCCTTGTCCTATTGAAGTTGTAAGGATGAACTTGATGTACAAAGCTTCCAATTACTGGAGTATCCTTTGATCATCACCCATTGTTCTCTCTCTTTGTTCACTGGTGTATATAACATATAAGGTGCAACATCATGACTGTTTAGTTTTCTCTGATGATGGCATTCGCTAGAATGTCGAAATCTCAGCCTTCCAATGGGATGCTTCTGGGGAAAGATTGTTTTCTACTTATACAGTATTTACCAACATAGAGCACCGATGATTTTTTTCAAACCAGAGCACCAATACTCTTTCTATAGGTCATTGTTATCCAAGTTTTTGACACGTTGTTAAAACTCTAAAGTAACTATAAACGCGTCGCTAGAAATCACTTTGAGAATACAGTCCACGGTCTTTCATCAAAGGAGGATTTTTGCTCGCCAACGTTTGCTTATTTTCCCTTTAAATAGCCTTTTGCACCACCGTCACGTCGGAGGTATCAATCATGAAACATTTTAATCATCGATATATGATTATATTCCATTTCTCAGCAATGTGAGTTGCACATGTTTTTCAAAATATACCACAATGTATCCCTAAATGGTGTTAGTGATGCCAATGTCGTTTGCCACATCTTAAATTTCGGTATTCTTATTTCTATGTTACTAAGATATATGATCAATGGTGTCATGAAACTTACGATATGAACAAAAGTAATGAATTCGGATGTTTTATTTGTTGAAATAGAAATTTAAGTTTAACTCTAATATCTAATATGTTAGCGGATTTGAGAAATTGTGCAAAAAATAAAAGATAAAGACATAAAGAAATAAGCCTAGATCTGCACATACTACACACACTGGCCAAAAGTATTGCAACATGCTAAAAACGAAATTCATAATCACCAATTGATTTCAAATTACATGATAGATTCCTGACCACACAATATGTATTAAATTCCAAAGTTGCGTTTTTCATACAGATGTTATTCCCCAGAATCCATGAGGGTGAAAAAACGTTTGATTTGATTGTCATGTTCCCCAAATCTTGCTGATTAAAGGATAATTTGCCGATTGCACTCCAGAAGGAATACAGACACAGAAACAAAAGAAATGGCGTCAAAACAGCCGTTTAATGAATTTTACGGGTTGATTAGGGTTTATTTAAATATTTATGTGAGAAAAATCATAGTGATTGTATGGACCGGAAATGAGATGAAGTCAATGAAAGACACTGGTATTCGAAAAATTCAAGAAATTCGGAGACTACCGAAATGTAATTTGAATGATGTAAACCACGTGGTTTAAGCAAATAATGTCTAATTAAAAGCAATAATAGCACATTTTTTGAAGAGTGCCCCAATTTTCAAAATTTGTATTTTGGCACAGTTACGTTGGTGATTATCTAGGAAACTATACTATACCTGCGAATGAGAATGCTAAAAAATGCGTATTTATCATATATTAAGCGATTTTGTAATTAGAAGTCCCAGATTGGACTTAACGGCAGAGCTGGAAATGCCACGTTTATGTCCGTCCATGATGAAATAGTGCCACCTCGAGAAAATAACCTCTAACTTGATTTGCCTGAACCAATAAAACAACTAATGGATGAGCGTAGACATGTACATGTCGCTATTTCCCGGCTATTTCACATTGGAAGGCCGTTTACAACAGCCGTTGAATTATTATAGGGGATCCCGATAATAATTATTCAAATTACAAAATTCC
Organism: Ophioderma brevispina; assembly: GCA_023653785.1. Lineage (NCBI taxonomy): Eukaryota > Metazoa > Echinodermata > Ophiuroidea > Amphilepidida > Ophiodermatidae > Ophioderma > Ophioderma brevispina. Next base: position 212,728 of record JAMKCH010015786.1, read on the forward strand.
TTCGTTTGTGAGACACAGACATTTTCGAGCTTAACCATTCACAGGTATGGTTTACTAGCCAGTTACCAATGTAACCTTGTAAAAATCTTAATTTTTTTTGAAAAATTGGTGCGCTCTTTAAAAATGTGCTAATGTTGCTTTAAGCGTTTGACATTGCATGACAAACAGCACAATGTCAACGGTATGATTAAACGGTTGTTTTCAAGTTACCATGTGACCCCTTTCTTGCCATTAAATTTTCCGAGTCCAACGGTGATGAACGTGCTCAAATCTTTTATTGACATCATATCTTTTCCGGTCCATACAACCACGCCGATTTTCGCCCTAACTATTTAGACTAGACCCTGACAAACCCGTAAAATTCATTTAGCGACTATTTTGCAGCCTTTGTGACGTTCCTGTTTCGGTATTTTCTTCTGGAGTACAATCGGCAAGTTATCATTAGCTAGCTCCTTTAACCCGGCATATCCAGGGATCATGGCAATCAAATTATACTTAGTGTGGCACACTTGGTGATCTGGGAAAACCAATGTATCTGATTGAAAAATTATAACTTTGCAACAATCAGTGTGTAGTCAGGAACTCTTGATACAACAGATGCTTTTCTGCCTGTTCAATACTTTTTGGCCATGTGTGTATATATACTAGCTCAATATCCTGCTCAATATTGTGCACATAAAATATACATGTTTGTGCTTTCCTCAACCTAAATGCTTGTACATTAGAAGATGAAATTCTACAATAATTGTAAACCTGTGAACGATCTAATGCCATGACATGGCAGTCAAATTAAATTAAGCCATGCTGCAAAGCAACCTAGTGCACCGATATTCGTACTTTGTATTGGTAACGATTTGACTATCAATAGACAACGAGTTTCTACGAACAAAATGTATCAAATGTTAAGAATTGGTTATTTTAGAACAACCCGACATTTCTTATATTAATTGGTTTACTTCATTGTTCATTTTTAATTCTATTTTGCGTGTCGCTATAGTCCATCAGGATAAAATGTGTCCTATTCCAAAGCATGATAATTTAATAATTTTAGATCCATGGGTCGTGTGTAAATGTGTTTGAGAATGCGTTTCGAAGACAACGTTTGGACAAACGGTTAATGACAATGGGTTATTTGAAATCAATTAGAACCAAACTAATTTCAACCTTCAATACACTAACTCCATACTCAGAAGAGAAATAAAACGGAAATTGATTTGCCAAAGTTCAACTTGTCCATTCCATTCCCCAATTATTTTGCCTCTGCATGTCTCCATTAACTTTTCATTCCTCGTCATCTGAAGCTTTAGGTACACATCAAGCGTCGTACAATTTTGTTACTGATTTGCCGACTTTAACAGGACATAATACATAAAACGTGGTGTGTGGGGGGGAGGGAGTGGACAGAGGGGCTGACAGAAGAGAGAGATAGAGAGAGAAATAGAGAGCAGACGAGGAGAACTGAAGGGAGAGATATCATGGTGTCCATGGTCAAAACAGTAATACGTTACATTTTCATCTATCAACTTTGACTAAATACTATAATTCAGCATTCAACAGATTTTTCCTAACCATAGAATACAATACCATCATTAGTATTATTGTGTCAAGATCACACCTTCCCTACTTCGTTGCCTGTCAACTCTTAGTTTAAGTACACAATCGCAAATTCGAGAGCGTCCGGTAACGTGGGAATTACCCAAGTTTCATGTTAACTTAACTTCCATCTCTGTCACCAGTCCCCTGTTACAGACACTTAGCACACATAGTATCATTGTTTTTGAATAGAAAAATATGTGGATCTCAAAAGTACCTCTGAATTTAAATACTCAACAACCGGCGGGCATTTTCCGTTCGGCCCGTTTCCAGGCGGTTCATTTAATCCATTCAATCTTCATGTGTAATTTTTCTTTCCGCTTGTCTAAAATGTGCTGTTTTAAGTGTTGAGGTTATCCTGAATAATACTATTGGTCAATGCACTGTTTGTACGAAAAAGGTTCACTTTTCCGCACCCCCCCCCCCCCTAAAATTCCTGCTACGGGCCTTGCCGAGGGCACATCTCCTGCTACAACCGGCAACAAATTTTAAGAATTATGGTCATATCTCCTTTTCCATTTCCATTTTCCACCGGCAACTAAATGTTAAATATCTTAACGTTTTAAGTTTTCCCCTTACTGAGTCTCCATCATTAATTTGCACCAATTTTGAAGTACTTACTTGTAAAGCAGAGAGACTAAACGCCTCTGAAATCGCATTTTAGATCTATCCACAACCTACTGAAAGTAACATGTAGTAATAATGCTAGCACTGCCTGATACAAGCAGATCCTTTATTATTATAACTTCTCTCCTAAGATTACATTGACTGCGTGAGTACGAATAGCGCATGTAATCAAGATCGCGGAATGATCCTTTGTTTCCCTTCTCACGTGATGTGTGATGCTGAAATCCACTGTCCAAATGGCGAAGATGAGAGCACATGCGGTATGTAAACATAAAAATTATGTGATTCTAATAAATATTTTATTCAAAACTTTACTATGTTACATTATTAACAATATATTATTGCTGCTATATAATCTTGCAAATAATATCGTTTACTCCAAGTCAATATCAAGACAAACTACCCCGCATCGCGCTAAAAGTTAGACGTGGTTTTGCTATAATTAACTCACGTTCAATAGACTATTTGCGCGATCCCCGAAATGCATCTCATTCGGTGCCCATTTCCATCCGGGAACTTTTACCAGCCTCAAGTTGGCTAAAAACACACGGTTATGAGCGTAACTAAAATAGCAGAAAACTTACCCTATCTGTGACGTTGCACTACAGTTGTTAAATCGTCAGTCAGGTGACAAGTAGGGCACAGTACTATCGAAAATCTCACGTTTGTCGTTAATTTCACCATTCAACACCAGTGCCCCGATTGTTTTTTGTTCCATAGATATTCTGCTACTTTTTTGTAAGATTAACTTCACGTGCAAAGGTACTTTTGTATTGTAATTTTAGGCACTGCTTGGCGACGGGCGAACGAACAACAAATTTTTTAGTGTAAACATGACCTCTGGTACAAGTTCCCGATGGAAATGGCACCGAATGAGATGCATTTCGGGGATCGCGCAATAGTCTATTGTGAAAAGGTTTAATATTATCTCTGAGTCACCCATCCAATAGACCTTCTATATATCGGTATGGCTTTACGCGTTTCTTAACTTGTTTCCGATTGGCTGATTACCCATTAAGCAATCCTATGAATAACCCATTCAATCAGCCAGTATGCCTGGTGTTTTAACAAGGCACGCTGGCTTGAAATGAGAAGGGTCATCGGCCAACAATAAAACTAACGCGTATTCGTACCTCAGTTGGCCTACTATAAGAAAGTAACAAGGCCCACAATGCATTTGGTGTTAGAAGTCAAAACCAATTTTAATCCGTTAATGGATGACTCAACAGTCATCTGAATTTCATGGAATATTTGGTTGTATGTATAGATTTTCATGTCACACCACAAATTGAACCACTATCATCAATCAATCAATCAATTTTATTTGAACTTCAACACACCCAGCAGTGTATAACAACACAAAGAGCAAGTCCAAAAGCCAAAATTAAAATAATACATAAAATTTAGAGGAAATAATGCAATATAGATAATTTCCATATAAAAAAGGAAAGTTACAGAACAAAACAAATTTTTAGCAAGCAAAGGCATAATAATAATGACAGTGAAGCTGAGATGTGAAGATCGAGGTCACTGCTAAACGCAGTGTGTGAAGACCTCTATTTACTTAGGGACGCACCATTTGACTTCAAGGGGGGGTTTGGTGTTCTATAAAAAAAAACTTCACCCACCATATGAGCAAAAAAAAAACTTTCCCCCACTTTCCATTAAAAAAAAAAAACTTTCCCCACACCTTATTACGAAAAAAAACACGTCCTCAAGTAAGCAAAAAAAAAAAAAATCCAGCCTATATGACTTGAAGAAAGAAAAAAAAAAACTTGCATCCAAAAGCCAACGAAAAAAAAACACTTGCCTCACCACACTTCCAAACCCCCCCCCCCCCCCCCCCCCCCTTGAAGTCTAATGGTGCGTCCTTATGGGTTCTACAATTAGTACAAAAAGATAGATAAACAAAGGATTAGTATTTTACATTAAGGGACAAGACAACACAGGACAGAACCAAAAACCAATCATGGCCAATAGGAAGGAAGGAAGGAAAGAAGGGGAGAGGGGGGGGTGGGAAGCTGGGGGAAGGAAGCAAAGGACAAAAGGAAAGACAGGAGGGGGAGAATAAAGTAAGGAAGGATTAACAGAGGGAGAAAGGGGGCGGGAAAGGAAAGAAAGAAGGACAAAGGAAAGGCGAAAATAGAAGGAATTAGGGACAAAGGACTGAAAAAGAGAAAGAAGGGAGGAAGGACGGACTGAGGGAGGGAATTAATGAAGCAACTGAGAACAGGTTAAAAAGAGGGGAAAAAGCAAAAATAAAAAAAGAGTGGAATTATGAGCATTCAGCAGCTAGAGTTGTAAGTACTGATGATACCCTTCTTCATTCTCGATTTGAAGCAAGAGAGAGAGAGAGGGGGAAGATTTAGAGTGCTCACAATTGATTTGTGAGCTCACTGAAAGAAGATCCCAGAGCAAGGGTCCTTGGGATCTAGAAGTGTTGCTGGCAAGGATAGGATTCGTTGCAGTGATGAAAGATATCTAGTGTCATAATGATGAGAATGGTAACCAATGTTAGAAAAGTCTTCATGCAGAAGATTTTCAGGAAAAAGCCCATGATGGAACTGATACATGAAGGTTGCCAACTGAAAAAAAAGTAAAAGGTAAAGGGGACGGACCTGTATACACAGGAACGGAGTGCCCATCTCTCTTTCGAAGCGATTGGGCCAGACTCCACCATATAATGTTGCTATAGGGGGATCGCTACACCTCCTCTACAGCGAGTCTGTTACCTTCCCGACATTGAATAATGCCGGTACCCATTTATACACCTGGGTAGAGAGGAGTAATTGAGGTAAAGCGCCTTACTCAAGGGCGAAACACATTGGCCACAGCGGGACTCGAACTCACAACCTTTGGCGTGCGAGACGGGCGCCTTATCCACTGGACCACATGTGCCCTCAACTGAAGCTTGTAAATATCATGTATTTTCAGAGTTGACAAGGAAAAGAACAAATGATCTGTGTGATCAAGCCACAGAGAATTGGTACAAGTCCGTATAATTCTCTACGATTACACATGGGAAGCTGAAAAAATAAAAAGAACCTCGGACAATAACTGATCCCTATACAATTGATTGGCTACACAACAGTATCTGTATATTAGATGAGTGAAGCAATCGGGCGACATCTTGGTATACCCAACACAATAGCATTCCAGAGATACATGTTTAACAGTAGTTATATCTCGGGCGCCCGTTTTAGGGACATGTCATCCCATACTCGCGCAACTTCAAATAAAATGAACTCACTGATTTTTCTTGATTCTGTACTATGCTATGTCGCTTATCCACATTTCAATGGGAACACATTTTGTGTAAATGAGTGGCCATTAACCTCCTGCTTGGGCTCTTTTGGATTACCAATATGGCCGTCAATGGCTTCAAGTACGGAGCCCAGGTTAGCAATCCATTGTATAGAAATCAGGGCCACTTGAATATAAAGCTACTACATCTAAATTTGTACAGGTTGTTCATGTTCAAGTATTATCAGCAATCTAATAAACTTGACTCAAAGGAGTAATTTACCCCTTTGTTTGCGTTTAATACATGCATCGCAAAAAGGTAACAAATTGTATGCCTGTTATATCCTTCGGTTATGCAGCTATGCTGCTTGTATAGCTTTTTTGTCTAACACGTGTCTTCTTCTCCTGTTCTCTTGCTGTTTTCACATTGCTTGGCTCTCTGATTCGGAAATATTATATCCCCTACGTCCATATATATATAGTCAATCCCATTACAGGAGAGCGTAATATGACTATTCATTGGTACAGACCAGTGCTGGTTCAAGGGCTTACTCGGTGTGACACCATAGAATGTGTATTTATATACATCTCTTTTGGTTAAGACACGCCTGTGCAATATCATCCTTCTGAGGATCGTATACCCGATGATCGTAAGTGAGGGTATCAGGACTCTGACAGTGACTCACTCAACAAATTGGTGACACCTATGGGCACCGCCATTGGACGATTGCGGCAAACTTATTTGCATAATTTGCTATCTGCTGCTATAGCATAGCCCATTATACATAGCATAGTCATTATGCGTAGCATAGCTGGTTGCTGTGTGCCCATTGCATTATGGGGCCGTTGTTATATCCCTTAGCTGGTCGAAGCAATGATAATATTCCCAACCGCGGAAGCTCCAAACGGAGTGTGATGAATGAACGTGAAAATCTGTTTACGGGAATCGGCAGACAGCCACAGTCAATTCCCATTGATTGTTGTTCCCTGAGGGTATTCGTGAAACTCTGAGTAACGCGCCATCAGATTTCAAGGGGAGCTGGGTAGGTTTCAGAAAAACAACAGAAATTGACCCACCTCGCAATAAATATTTGTTCTTGTTGTTCTCTGCTATCTTTGGCTATCTGATTGCAGCAATGAAAGAATAAGAGTCAAAAGAAGTTGACAGGTTGAAGAGTAAGCCAATGTCAACACCCAACCCACCTATAGTGCGATTTTTTATTCGTGTCAGTTCATTAAAAGTTTTCGACGATTCTATTCGTGTTGAGAGGTTGCACGTTTATCCAGGAAAACCAATGCAACTTTTATGTGGCGTGGATTGAGGCCAACATTCTTGCATGGCTTAACTTGATGATCGATTGCCATTCATAAGATTAAATCCGTTCATTGATGTGGACCAGTAACCTATTGATGAACATTTTTTTTTTTTTTTTTTTTTGCTGTGTGCCCATTGCATTATGGGGCCGTTGTTATATCCCTTAGCTGGTCGAAGCAATGATAATATTCCCAACCGCGGAAGCTCCAAACGGAGTGTGATGAATGAACGTGAAAATCTGTTTACGGGAATCGGCAGACAGCCACAGTCAATTCCCATTGATTGTTGTTCCCTGAGGGTATTCGTGAAACTCTGAGTAACGCGCCATCAGATTTCAAGGGGAGCTGGGTAGGTTTCAGAAAAACAACAGAAATTGACCCACCTCGCAATAAATATTTGTTCTTGTTGTTCTCTGCTATCTTTGGCTATCTGATTGCAGCAATGAAAGAATAAGAGTCAAAAGAAGTTGACAGGTTGAAGAGTAAGCCAATGTCAACACCCAACCCACCTAGGCCACCACTTGAAATCTAATGATGCATCCTAAACAGGATTCCTGAAACTTTCGGTGTAAGCTGTATTGTTAACTGTCGAAGAAAAGATTGGGCTGTCATCAAACAGTATAGCGCTATTGGAAATAGCAGCAAGGCTGGAATAAAGACTATTGAAAACATGGGTTAATAGGATTCCATGCGTTCCTTTGAAGCTCTATGAGCTTCTATGATACATACCAACGCGTGCTATTATCCTAATTCTACAAGTAACAACAAATGAATCGAAAGTGACAGACCGTATTCGATGAATATATTACGTTGTTATTGATAATAATAATAACCCGCATTTTATATTAAGCGCATTGTGGAACAAGGTTCCCTCTATGCGCTTTACAATTTTAAAAAGATACAAAGCAAAGCAAACCATATACAACCTAAAGAAAAAGAACAGACCGGCTGTGTTATACAAAGTAGCATATACAAGACCTATTATTTAAAAAAAAACAGCATATAATATATGACAAATTATACAACAAATTAAAAGTAGTCATGACACTTAATAAAGATACATCAAAATGGCTGATTAAAAATCTACAATATAAACAAATATGTTTTCACTAATGGTTTAAAACAATCCATGGAATTCGCAGATTTAATGTGCATGGGCAGTTCTTTCCATAATGCTGGTGCTGCAGCAGCAAAAGAGCGTTTACCATATGTTGTGGAAGGTTGAATAGGGGAAAGTAAGTATTTGGCCCCAGACCGAAGAGAACGTATAGGGTTGTATACCTTAATTAAATCCGAGATGTAATTCGGAGCAAGTCCGTTTAAAGACTTGTAGGTTAATAGTAAGCTCTTGAACATAATGCACTTCTTTACAGGCAGCCAGTGGAGTTGATCGAGAACAGGTGATATATGATCATGTTTTCTCACACTTGCAACAATCCTGGCAGCTAGCAGCTGTATTTTTCACTTGCTGAAGTTTAGCAACCTCATAGTCTGGGAGTTCATATAGAAGACTATTACAATAGTCCAATCTTGAACTAATGAAGGCATGTACCAACTTTTCAGCAGATGACTGATCAAGATATTTTCGAACTTGACCTATCTTACGAAGGGCAAAGTTTGCAGTTCTGCAGACATTGTTGACATGAGTTGACATACACAGCTGGTTATCCAGGATCACCCCAAGATTACGTGCCGATGTAACCGCTTGAACAGTATCTTTCAAAAACTTGGTGATGTGAAGGATTTCAGTCTTACTGCTGTTGAGTTTCAACATATTGGTGTTCATCCATGTCTTAACGTCATGGATGCAACCCTCAATTTGATCAACGGCTGTAGAAGACTCGGAGCGATGGAAGACCATGTAAAACTGAGTGCCATCGGCGAAAACCATAAGGTCCACACCATGAGCTTGAATGATATCCTCTAACACAGCAGTATACAGGACGAAACACAGCGGGCCAAGTACCGATCCCTGTGGAACACCATCAATCAGCTCCCAGAATTCTGAGTGCACACCGTTTATGACAACAGACTGAGAGCGCATGTCGAGATAAGACCGAAACCAACGAAGGACCGTTCCGGTAATGCCATAACGATTCTTAAGTCTCTGAAGCAGGATGGTATGGTTGATAGTATCAAAAGCTGCAGTCATATCTAATAAGACGAGCACAACTTCACCATGTGTGTCCACTGCACGAAGTATATAAGTCATTTGTAACACGACACGTACCAGAGCGGTTTCAGTTGAGTAATGTTTACGGTAGGCCGATTGTCTAGAACCATGAAGACCGTTTGAGTCGAGATGTTGAGTCAGTTGTGCAGCAACACACCTTTCTACTATCTTGGAAATAAAAGAGAGTTTCGACACTGGTCTGTAGTTCTTCAGACAATCAGGATCAAGACTACATTGTTTGATTAAAGGTGTCACATGAGCTTGTTTGAAGTTTTCCGGAACAATCCCACTGTCAAGAGAATGGTTAACAATACTGCAAATGATTGGTAATAGTTCATGCAGACATTTTTTCAAAAGCCACGATGGTATGGGATCGATGTAGACTTCGAGTCCATGATGATCTTTAAAGAATTGAGAGTCACTGGTTCAAAATCACAGAAAAGTGATACATCTGCTATATCATCATGAATCACACATTGTGAAGTGGAAGCACTCTTGAGTTCTAACTTCACCTTCTCAATCTTGTCAATGAAGAATTCTGAAAACTGAGGTGCAAGCATTCCATCTGAATCAAGTTGGGGTAAAACTTTGGTTGAATTCACAGAGGACGCCAAATTGTCGATTAGATGAAAAAGTTTGCCTTGTTCACACTCATTGACTTGGGATTTATGATAGTTTGTCTTTGACTCATCGAGTAACTCTTTGTACCGTTTGCACTCATCCTGATAAATTTGTTTATGGACTTCTAAGCCAGATGAAGCCCATTTACGCTCACAACGTCGTTTCACACGCTTTTGATCTCGCAAACCGCCCATTGTAGTACCACGGTGCCAATGAGGTCCTCAGCTTAAGGATCTACAAACTGTTAAAAATAAACTTGTAAAAACAACAGGCATTTGACTGGCAGCTGGACTCACTACATGCATAATGTTAAAATCCACCCGGTAGCCGTAAAATACGAAACCATTTCAGGGAGCGTAAAATAACAGCGTAAATCTCAGCTTTAAAATTTGTTTTGGTTGTTTTTTGACACTTGTTTAAACAATATTACAATTTAAGCAACCATGCAGCTCCCATATAAGTGAAAGATGAGGTTCAACATTTAACTATATTTGGCAATTTGAAGCACTTTGGTCAAACAACACCATAAAGTGGTGATATTCAAAAATCTAATAGGGCCCCCCGATGATGAGGGGCTAGACCCCCCTAAAATCAGGCCTTTTTACAATTTACAAAAATGCTTATAACCAAAAACCAAAGTTCAGTTATAATAAATATACTCAACAAGAGAGGAGTGCAATGCAACTTGGCCAAAGATGGATTTGAAAGAATGTTGCTTTTTTCACCACTTCTGTTTGTATTTCGAATATTCCAGTTTAAGTTCCTTAATTACGTCATCAATAGGGCAAAAAATGAAAATAATCATGTTTACAATATTTCTTTCTCAAAAATACACCAATTTCAAACAACATATCTCCATTACTCAAGCTAGTGTAAAAGCTGGAAATCATGTATCATTAAGATGGACCTTTCATCTATACATAATTTCTCTTTAAAATGTGTGGAGTAAGTACCTTTTTAAATAGGGTGTTTTGCCGCTTCCTATTTTATCACCTGGGTTAAAAAAAGAAATCAATTTTTTAACTCATT